>JAJLXP010000067.1:0-82422 GCA_030674255.1 Hansenula queroliae | reverse complement strand
ATTAACACTTTCATATATCCCTTTATATACACATATCTCAACACACTTTCGGTATATAAACCAATAAATCATCAATCCTTCATATATATAGCTCATCCATATCCATCTTGTGGAGCCGTAGGCGACCTTATAAAAAAAAAATTTCTACAATTGGTATACTTTTCAAAAGTTCATATCTTGTTCTAGCCACTAAACTATCACGGAATTTTGCGCAAGCCCGGAGTCGAACCGGGGGCTCAAAGATGGCAACTTTGAATTTTACCGCTAAACCACTTGCGCTTAACAACTGCACTAAACCAGTCGCTTTTTGATTTATATACCTTTCCTGTCAGACATGAGACTACAAAGCACGTGATTATCATGTGACTTTCACGTGTATTTTCCTCGGTTTTCACGTGCAGCTTCATGTGAAACGCAATCACGTGGATCGCATCGGACTAGCGAGAAAAACGCGGGCTTGAAAAGTGGGACTTAGGAAAAAAAGACGGGCTTACATGATTTGAAAGAGGGACTTGTGAAAAAGAGGGTCTAACCATTGACAATTTTCACACATGGCAAACATACCGACTGATGGTAAAATTTAACACGCTTATATCACTGCAGAAGATCTTAACCTCTTTGGTGCTGATACGGGTGCGAGCCTGCTTTGTATAGAGAATTCAAATGTGGAGTACTACTTTCTGTTTTCTGCCACATCATCTCATGCTGCTGGCCTGGAGCCGCAGATAAAAGCCTACCTGTGAACCTATCCGATTTTAGCTCCGCTAAGAACGATCACCCTTCAGCAAATCGATACAACATGATCAAGACAAACCAACCGTCCGTCCAGAAGGAAACACTTCAGTGTCCAGGTAGATGAAGTCGCGGATACAGATTGTTAATCAGGAGCTTCCTGGTATAAAACATGTACAGCTCATATCAATATATAGGTCTCACTAACTCAATATATGGCTTCACTGCTTTCAATCTCAAGTGTTAATTGGAGAGAAGAGGGGTTCAGATTAGCTTACTTCTATCCAAACGAGTCCAACTGTTGTAGAACCTACAATACGAATTTCAAATGAGCTTGATGAATAGAAGCAGATTGATCAGTAAGAACTGATCATGTCATTCGAAGCTTGATTGACTGTATGATTGAGCTATTTTTAAAGGCTGTATTCAAAAGAGACATGGGAAATGGCTAGGCAGTACAAACAGTCGTTAAAATGGCTCTGTGAGACAAAGACAACACTACTCACTGCAAACACAATGCGCTATACAAGGATACCCCTTACAAAAAGATAAATGATTCAATTAAAATTCATTTGCCTCATAGTGTACAGTGTACTTTCACGGTACTCCATCCAAATTGAATGGTACGTTTAAGAAAGACATGTCTAACAGAGTCCAAGTGTACGGTGTGTGCGCATTTTGAGCACATCCCGGGGCTCGATGCTTAACTAGCCCCAGGTATAGTACCTGAACTGTAAAAGTTATAGACAAAACGACAAAACTTTGTTTCCCTAAAACCATGTATCAACGACGATCACTAGTGACATAAATGTGCTATACAACAACGAGAAGTATATACCACTTGTCTTCCCCGAATCACATCCCCGTAGCTATATATGCTAATAGTAGCTTCAGATTTCTCGGAAAAAATCCAATCATCGAGCCATCGATTCATCATTCCCCAAAGGTAAGAAGACGGCATGCTTATTATTGGTCCACGATCTCAATGTCACTGAAGCTCAAGTATAAAATTTACTGTTATTTTGACTCTTCAAATCAGCTATTGCCACGTTTCGCGATGTAGACTTGCAGAATACCATTCATTTGGCCTCCTCAATACTTTTAAACATACCCAGTGTTACAGTGCACTGAATTATAAAATTCGATGTTAATCCGCTATTAATACGCATATTTATTACCAAATTCGAGGTTTTAGTCACGTGATCAGCACTACGCCAAGTTCTTACGAGGCTGTTTTCAACTTACAACAATTGGGGCGTGTGGCGTAGTTGGTAGCGCGTTCGCTTAGCATGCGAAAGGTCTCCGGTTCGACTCCGGACTCGTCCAATTCTTTTTTTGCTCCCGACCCGGGCACATAACCCTTCAGTGCAGTCTGCAATATTTTTTTTTGACCTTCATACACTAATGCTATCTATACTTTGGGTAGCAGTTTGAATACCTCTGGCGGGGTAAGGGGTATACTGTGTACTTGGTTAAATTAAAACGTCAAGCTTATACAGATATAATCACCCTTTTCTCAGTCACATCATGTTCTCTATTTACGCATGCGCATTGCGGGGACAATTGGTTGTAGAATTCTCACCAACATTTTATAGTCCATGATCAATCACAAACACATATCATGCGACACTTTGGCTGGTACTTTCTAGATACTAATGTATGTGTATAGTCAAATATGTAAAGCAGCCTACAGTACTCAACAAGTTTTTGCGGTTGTATGATTCTTCCATTCTCCCCATCAGCGCTGATGCTTCGTGCAGATTACCAGCGGTCACTGAAATAATAGGATGATATATTGACTATTAATAGTTCGAGTATAAACCAGTTTGTGAACAATTGCTACATTCTTAACTCGGCCGAAAGTATAAGGGTCCGCCTAAACCTCACAAGCTGTACGGACTATGTAGCACATGTAAAATCAAGATCCTCAGGCTGTGAAAGTTCTGAGCAAAGGGTTTGATCCCAGACCCTATATCTTTTATTAATATTGCAGCCAGGAGATACTGGGTATATTATTTTAAACTATAACTTGGTGTGCCGTAGCAGGTACTTAGACCTTCAGCAGATGAGCTTCCGGATATTGTCACTGCACTGTACCTCTCTGGCGGTCGGTTGTATCGGTGGACGTTTGGAGAAAGGACCCTTTAGGAACCCTTAAAAGCTTAAATACTGCTTAATTTAGTACTAAGCCACATTACACATTGCTGAATGTATTTCATCTACAGCCCTTACTGAGGGTATATATAGCCATGTGAATCCCTTCAAAGCTTTCAAATACTCTCCTTTGTACAACTAACGAGATCATGCTTATTCATAAGATACTCAGCTCGGGTTTATTAGTCGCTCCATCTCTGTGCTCAGCTCTTGAGGGAGTCTCCAAGCTAAACTTCAATGTGGAGACGAGAGATGCCAAAGCGGACTCTTCATATGCAAAGAGGCTATTGAAAAGACAGGATGTACTGAAAGAAACTATACCTATTCTTCTCAAAGATCTTGTGAACATCTTCACTATAAATGCAACTTTTGGTACACCTGGACAAAACGTTAGTTTGTTGGTCTCTGTTGGGTCTTCAGACACTTGGGTCTATACAAAGGATAACCCATATTGTTACTCAAATCGTGCCCAAGGTCGTAATAGAACAACCACAAATTCAACCACTATAGCCTCATCGAATAACACTTCTGTTGAGTCATCATCAACTAGGACTGCCACCACTATACCAAACGCAAGACCAACATTCGATTGTGACTCCTTTGGCGGTGGGTTTAACGAGTCATTATCAGATACACTGAAATACAATGAAAGCGCCCCTCCTTTCAAGAAGGATAAATACAAGGATGGTAAAGATATCAATGGTACATGGGTTACTGATAAGTTACAAGTTGGTGACTTTGTACTCAATGATTTCTCATTCGGGTTAGTACAGAGGGCCGATTCAGAAGCTGGTGTTCTTGGACTCGGGTTTGAGAATGCTGAAAGTACGAATAATAATGAAGTACGCAACTACACATACGAGAATTTCCCAACAAGACTAAAGACAGCTGGGTATATCAAGAAGAAGGCTTATTCGCTGTACTTGGACTCTTACAATTCCTCCACAGGCTCGATCTTATTTGGAGGTGTTGATCATGCAAAATATTCCGGTGATCTTGTGACATTACCCATTGTTAAACCATATGAAGACGATGAGTTTGACGAAGTCAACCAAAACATGGTTGATCCATTTGAAGAGATTTATGAAGACTTCTCTTATGTTGTGACTACAGTATCTGGTGTCGGTACGGATCTCGATGGTAATCGAACAACTTGGTCTTCAACCAAGTATCCAGCTTTCATTGATCCGGGAACAACAATGATATATCTTCCTCATACATTTTTGTACAAGATCACTGATGCCCTAAATGCCACCTACTCTTACCAATGGGGGAACTATATCATAAGATGTCCAACTCTGGAAGATTCACTGAATCAATTCCTGGTTTTCGATTTCCAAGGTCGAAAGATCAGTGTACCGCTATATCAACTAATCCACCACAAGTTTGGTGACAATTGTCACTTATCATTGCGTACATATTGGGGCAGCAGGGTTGTTCTGGGCGCTACTTTCCTTAGAGCAGCCTATGTCGTTGTGGATCTGGAGGATTTAGAAGTGTCAATTGCGCAAGTGAAATACACAGAGGAGGAAAATATTGAAGTTATTGAATCCACAATCCCATCAGCAACGAGAGCCTCTGATTATTCAAACACATGGAGCTCAGATTATTCTGGGAATTATACTACTACTGTTGATTTCTTCGAAGATGATGCTGAAGCAACTAGTGGTGCCGATGTTTTCGGGTATACTGGTCAACGATTGACTCAATCGTTATCAATCCGTTCTGGATCGACTTTTACAGGATCATTTACAGATAGACAAAGAACTGGAACAGCTCCGTCTAGTACAAGCTCGGGAGTGACAACTGCTGGTTCTGGAGCATACCCTCAAGTGGATCTGAGTAATTCTTTGAGCACTATCGGACTGCAAATCGTTTTGTTCTTGTTTGGATTTGGAGTTGTCCTACTTTAGCTCAATACTTGTTTTTAAAATACTTAAGATGATTCATTCACTAATTATGCCTTGAAGTTGAATATATGTTTAGGTTAACTAGCTGTAAGTAATACTGATTTGCTGGCCATTTAAGTAGCTCATTCTGGTGTCGCGAATTGATTCTTTTCTAGTGGCATCACAAGTATAAAAATCAACCCCTTGAAATTAATTTGTTTCTGGACTTCTTTAAGAACCTACGAGAACTGGACATAAGCTTGTCCGTGCGTGAACACATTTGTCCTTATATCTAAGCCGACGCTACTCAGTAGTTTGGCCCTGTGACTTATGTACCAACCAACATTCCGAATAGCCTTGAAAGGGAAGCTCTTAAAGAGTTTTCAACGTTTTCAATGATTTCGGCACCAAATGATGATTGTAATGATTACTGATGTATTGCTCATCCATTGATTGAGCGGGTACTATACAAGAAATCATTAGAGTCAATGCAAATAATTTTTAGCTACTCATGTTTTCTTTATCGTAGGTTAGTACTAGAGAGTAACATACAAGCGAGTACGATATAGACAACTTTGTTCGATTGTCTCCCATATATATAAAGTTACATCCTTCTGTTTGTACCTTACTGCACCATGATCCTAGTCGATAATCAACAAACATTAAACGTACTTCCACTACAGTGAGCCGAGTCTCAGTCTGTGATTTTGATCTCCAGCCAAAAACTATGGCTTTTTTTCCGGATTAAGCATGCGATCGCGAAATCCCAAAGAATATGCGTAATCAGTACAAAGATTAATAAGTATAGATCTAGTTGAGCATTGTAAGCTCAATTGATTTATACAAGGCTAAAGGTATCGTCAATCAGGACACAAGATGAGCACATCAGGGTTCCCTAAGCTACACGAAGACCAAGAGTCACAACTCGTGGACAACTTGCTTCAATGGTCGCTCGCTAATGGGTTAGTTATCTATCCACCAAATTTCCAATCTTATCAACCAGTTGCAGCTCCAACCACTCTTTTCCCAACCCCATTTCCTAGAATTGCATTCGAGGATGCTCAAAGCGTTCAATTGCTATTCAATGAACTATATGCCAAAGTCTCGAGTGACGAATCGTTCATTTTTAAGACAATTGATGAGTTAGCTAAATTTGATCCTGATTTCACTGGTAAATTATGGGAAACATATCTGAAAGCTAAACAGATTGGTATTGTCCAACCATTGTCCCTTGGTATCTTCAGATCTGATTATATGGTCAATGAATTACCGGGTGAGAAGGCACAAATCAAACAGATTGAGTTCAATACTGTGAGTGTTTCCTTTGGTGGGTTATCACAAAAAGTCGGGGAATTGCACAACTATTTGAACGATCATGGTGACTATGGTGCCAATTACTACAAGACAGATGATTTACCAGTCTCTGAATCCATTAGCAAGTTGAGTGAAGGTTTAGCTGATGGTAACTTCTATTATAATGGCGGTGCTGAAAACAAAGAAACTGTGGTATTGGTTGTTGTACAAGACAAAGAAAGAAATGTTTTCGATCAAAGATTATTAGAGTTTGAGCTTTTGAAGAGCCACGGTGTCAAATCTGTGAGATTGACCTTGTCAGAGATCGATCAAAAGACATATATCGACGCAACTTCTAAGAAGCTATACATCAAAGGTGCTGCTAAAGATCTCGAAGTTTCAGTTGTCTATTTCAGATCTGGTTACGCTCCAACAGATTTCCACACTGAGAAGGATTGGAATAATAGATTAATCTTGGAAACTTCAAAAGCTATCAAAGCACCAAGTTTACTTACTCAATTATCCGGTGCTAAGAAAATCCAACAAATTTTGACCGATGAATCGATCTTGAGTGGATTCATTGACAAAAATTCTATAGGTGATGCCGCTTACAAACAACTTTTGGATACGTTCGTGACTATTTATCCATTAGACAACTCTCCAAGAGGACAAGAAGCCAAGAAATTAGCTTTGAACAACCCTGGGAACTTTGTCTTGAAACCTCAAAGAGAAGGAGGTGGTAACAACATCTATAAAGATGACATCCCAGCCTTTTTAAAATCTATTCCAGAATCTGATTGGGCCGGTTATATCTTGATGGAATTGATCCATCCAAAGCATCATGAAAATAAGATCATTAGAGATGGTCAGATATACCAAGAGCCTATTATCAGTGAATTGGGGAGATTCGGTACCATTGTCTTCAACCAAGATTCTGGTGAGATCTTAAGTAATAAAGACGCAGGCTGGTTACTAAGATCCAAGTTTGAGTCGTCTAATGAAGGTGGTGTTGCTGCTGGTTTCGGCTGTGTTGATAGCGTTGTCTTACAATGAAACAAACAAAAGTATATGCACTGTGGCTAGAATAGGTACACATAATTCTCTATAGTAATATAATCACAGCTAGTAGTATCGCTTAATAAATTTGTACCATAGCGAAATCCGCAGTTGTTTGACAGCCACAATATTATGACGAATCCCCGGCTCGGGATTCCAGCATATCGGCTTTAACCGGCATTAGCGCTAAAAGAATATAAAGTAAGCATTCTGTGGCTTATCGGAGTGTTCAACGGTATTTTTCAATTTCTGTGGAGTTGATGAGGATGATGTAACTGTGGATCGTCCTGAATAGATTAGGGCAATTGAATGGTACGATGACAAATATCAAAAGGGGCAGAAGAGGCGTTCGAGCCTCAAGCCACTGTGGTTGAATTGAGGGATCAATGTTTCAGTGTGTTAGGTATATAAAGGGCAAAGTTTAGCCCTTACAATCTCGATGATCAATTGATTAAAGATTTGGTATAAAGATTTAGAACTCAAAATGGCTCCAAGTGCAACAGAAACTGCAACTGCAACTGCAACAATCACAACTACACCAGATGGTCTTGTCGCTATTCCAGAGACAGGTAACAACGGGTATACCAACTTGGATATCCATTATCGTAAAGACCAAGATGATGTCGATCCAGAAACTGGTGTCTTGATCGTTGGTGCTAAAGATAGAAAAGTCGCTAAATACAAGGAATGGCTTCCAACTTGGGATCCAAATGAGAAATATGCTCCATATCCAGCTGATTATAATGAGGGCATTGTTGATAGAGGACATTTTGCCGATCCAGAGTTTAAAAACTTGTTTCCTAAAGATAAAGAGGATAGTTACACTCTAAAGAAGCTCAGTCCAAAATTGGGGACAGAGGTTCGTGGTATCCAATTGTCACAGCTTGATGGTAAGGGTAAAGACGATTTGGCCCTCTTTGTCGCTCAACGTGGTGTCGTTGTGTTTAGAGATCAAGACCTAAAGGATAAAGGTCTTCAATTCAATAAGGAATTTGGTGAGCATTTCGGTCCATTGCATATCCATCCTTCTTCAGGTGCTCCGCTCAACTATCCACAGTTCCATATCACTTACCGTCGTAAAGATCCAAATGAATACAATATCGTGTTTGCCAACAGATTGAGCACCAAGGGATGGCACAGTGATGTTACATATGAGAGATATCCTCCATCCACAACTTTCTTTGCGATGCTGGAAGGTCCAGTTGGTGAAGGTGGTGGTGATACCGTCTTTGCCGATACCGAGGAGGCTTACAACAGACTATCTCCAAAGTTTAAAGAAATGATTAAAGGTTTAAAAGTTATCCATTCCTCTGCTGAGCAAGCCGGTCAATCACAAACTGCAGGTGGTATTGAGAGAAGACCACCAAGCACAAACATTCATCCATTGGTTCGTACTCATCCTGTCACGAAGAAGAAGAATCTATTCGCCTCAAGATCATTCATTAAGGGTATCGTTGGGTTGAAGATTGAAGAGAGTGATGCCATTTTGAACGTTATCACTGATTTGATTAACAATTCTGTCGATTTACAAATCAGAGCAAGTTATGAACCGGGCACGGTTGTCGTTTGGGATAATAGAAGAGTTATCCATTCAGCTTCGTTTGATTGGGATTCGGGTGATGTTCGTCATTGTTACAGAATTACACCAATGGGTGAACGTCCTCAAGAAGAATTCGACGAAGAATGAGATTCTTAAAAAAAGTAAGTTGGTTCATATATTAATAAACGCTGGTTGTTTGTTAAGTTTAGGGATCGAAGAATGTAGCTTTTCGTTCAAATCTATATTATAAGACACAAGATCATTGAAACAAAAAACTCTAGTATACAAAATCAATCTATTTCAATCTCCACTGTTTTAGTTTCGACATCGTTAACTTTAACATCTTCAGGCTTTTTATCATCATTGGTAACTTCCATCACAGGTTCAGCTGTACTATCAGTAGATGGTACATTGACAACTTCTGCTTGTGATTTATCTTCAGCTTTATCATTCTTTTCCTCTTTCAATTGTGCCTCGTTTTCTTTCTTCAACTTGTCCTTAATCGCATCCTTATCTTCAAAAATCATTTGTTCAATGTATGACACAGCGTTCTGTTCAATCTGTTCACCACTCATAGTCTTATCCAATTCTAATTTGTTTAATGCCAATTGATACATATTCTCCTCAATACTGTTCTCAGTGATCAATCTTATAACTTTAACAGGTTTCAATTGACCAACACGATGTGCACGATCTTCAGCTTGTTTATCATCATGAGGATTGAAACTTTGATCGAAAATGATAACAGTGTTGGCACAGACTAAATTGATACCAAACCCACCTGCTTTTGTGGATAACAAGAAAACAGGAATTGTCTTCTCTTCGTAGAATTTATCAATAAGATCTTGTCTAATTTCCACAGAGGTACTACCATCAAGTCTCAAAAATTTGATCTGCCATTCCGAAAGCACTCTTTCCAAAACATCCAGCACTTGTGTAAACAATGAGAAGATCAAAACTTTACCATCTTGAGCAATGATCTCTGGTAGTATCTTACCCAATTGTTCAACTTTCCCAGAGTTTAACACTTCTGAACTAGGTAGCTGGTATTTACCCATACTTCTCGGATATTGTTCACATAATTTGGTTAATTCAAAATCGTTCATCACTTCCATATCTTCATAAATGTATTGTCTATTGGCGTCCGCGTAAACAGGCTCTTTCATGATATCATGAGACATCTGCGTCAACAATTCATCAGTGTAAAGTCTTCTGAATAGCATTGGATGTATAGCAGCTTTTCTCAACCCCATCAAGATGTTTGACACTCTAGATTTTGTTTCCCTTAGTTCAACACCTCTTTGAATCTCTCTATCATAAACAATTTGTTGAGCTTCAAACATCTTACACGTTTGGATCTCATTCACTTTTGGTGGCAAGTGCTGTAACACTTGATCTTTTCTTCTTCTCAAGATGAATGGAGCCATCATCTTCTTGGCTTTGGAGATGGCACGTTCAGATAATAATGGATTGTAACCTGGTCTTTCATCAAAAGTCTTAGCCTTTTGACTGAAGACATATTTAAGATCTTCCTTCTTGGAAACAAAGATAGAAGGTAAAATGAATTCTAACAAAGACATCAACTCTCTCAAATTGTTCTGTAGAGGTGTACCGGTAAGTAACAATCTAAACTTGGCTCTAATCTTCATCAATTTTTGAAAACGATCCGAAGTACTATTTTTCAACATATGACCTTCATCATAAACAATGGCATTAAATCCAGCATGTTTCAAGAAACTAGCATCATCTTTATTACCAGTGGCCAAGTTATATGTTGTGACAATGACATCAATTTGCTTCAATTTAGCGGAAAGATCTTCTCTCATTTCTTCACGTTCAGATTGGGACCCATAATAAGGCTCAACAACCAGAGAAGGTGCAAATTTTCTAAATTCTCTCATCCAATTTTCCAAAGTTGAAGAAGGGACCACAACTAAATGCGGGCCATTGACACCTGTTTGCTTTAAATATGAGATGAAGGCAATGACTTGACATGTTTTACCCAACCCCATTTCATCTGCCAAGATACAACTTAATTTGTTCTTGTATAGCAGGTTCAACCAATTTATACCCACTTGTTGATAATTCTTCAATTCCACAGCGTCGCTTAGGAATTTTGGCTTCTCTTTGAAATAGTTGTTACGTTTCGAAGTTCTGACATCTTCATCATCGGATGGAATATCAACAATTTCTAATTCATCATTAACACCGTGAACTTTAACACCCCATTTCCCAATTTCGTTTGAGATGGATTCACTGTATTTGTTACACTGTTTAACCAAACTATCAACAGCAGCATAACCTCTTAAGACCAAGTTGGCTTTACTACTGACGACTTCACCATCAGTTTTGTTTCTTCTTTTTGGTTCTTCATCTCTGAAGTTCATAGCTTCGAAATGGTTTATAGATCTGAATGGTCTCTTTTTGACAATGTTTTGTGCGATTTCAAAAGTACATTGAGCAACATCGACAATATCACGATCTTCAGCAGAGTTCAAGAATTCAAGTGTCTTACGTTCGTAGTACTCGTCAATGGATGATTTCACCTCAGCTGAATCTTCTTCTTCAACGTCCGAATCACTAAAATCATCATTGAGGATCTCTTCTTCGCCTTCTTCATCATCCATGTCAACGACTTTGGTCTTCTTCTTGGGTTTCTCAACTGGTTGTGGAGTGGATTGCCTTGAGGCAGCCGATTTAGGCATGGAGATTCTGGACATGATATTGAATGAGCCAGTGTTCTTGGATGGCTTTTTTGTTGTGATCGATAACTCATCGTCGTCATCTTCTTCTTCGTCATCATCGCTAAGACTCACAGGAGTTTGATTTCTTGATCCTCTAACCAGTCTTCTCTTCTTGGGTTGTACAACTTCTTCCACGCTCTCGTCAGCAGCATGCTTATAGTTGTTGCTATACTTCTGCTGGATAGATTGTTTCTTGCTCAACACAACTTTAGATGAGACTGGTTTCTGTGGTGAGACAACTGGAGACGAACTGATAACTTGTGGTTTTGACTCACTTGGCGGCGTACTGCTTGGGGTTGGCTTTGTCAATTTACCAATCACTTCTTGTTGCTTTCTCTTCTCCACAACGTTCGTCAAATGTTGTTTAGTTAATTTCAAGTCTTTATTACCCTTTGACTTGTAAATAGCTTTGATCAAGTTGATATTGATTGAAGGGAAAAGTTTTTGCAATATTTCTATATCTCTAGTTGATCCTGTGCTTGTCTTGTTCTCACTGATCAGGTTAGATCCATTGAAGGAGAACTTTTCTCTCAGATTTGAACCTTTTGCCGGTTTATTGATCTGTTCACCATTCTCATCATATACAGCTTTAGGCTTGACGTTACCAAACAGCTTTGTGTGTGAGTATGAAGGTTGACGTGTCGGTGATGACTCCAGCACTTGCACCACTGGGGATTTCTCCGGACTATCCTCAGTGTCCCAGTCGCCGTAGGCCATGATCTATTGTATTGTATTTCTCTATGATAGTGCAAAGATTGTAGAGCGTCTAATTTTCCAGAGCTAAGAAAGAACCGTCCTTTGTTCAAATTTCACGCTTGAAAAGAGCTATGACACAAACAAATACCAAAAAATCTCGTAGTCTCTATCCTGAGACGTCTTTTGAGCAGTTTTGAAGTGTTTTTTGTGGGGGTTTCGATGCTTATCTAGTTGCTTTGAGATGACTAGCGCGCTATAAATTCTTAAATTTTTTTTAACGTGTATGTTGTTTTTCCTTTTGCTGTGCGAAATCGAGATGATGAAAATACTACACAATGACACAACTCGCTTTCCATGAACATAACAGGTGAGATGTTTAACGTGTACTGCTGTGGCTCAAATGGCAAATTTCAACTTGGGAACGGAACAGATGAGGATTTAAACCAGCTCGAACGGACTTTCCAGTGCAAAGTTAGACCGGTGAAGATTGTCTGTGGAGGTAATCATACGCTCATATTGTTGGAAAATGGTGAAGTTTGGAGTACTGGTGACAATGAGTTTGGACAATGTGGTATAGCTGGTCAAGGTTCAATTGAGAAGTTCACGCAGGTACCGCAAATCAATGGAGCTGCGTGGATAGATTGTAGTGCCGGCTATGAATTTTCGGTACTGGTCAACGATAAGAATGAAGTTTACTCTTGTGGATTAGGGCTTAAAGGTGAACTTGGGCAAGGTGAGAAAATAAGCAGGTCCAATAGTTTGAATAGGGTCAAACTGGAGACTTCTTCGTCAAAGATCTTGTCTATCAAGTCATGTCTAGATCATACTGTGTTGTTAACTGAAGACCATACGCTATATGGCTGGGGTAATGGAAGAAATGGTAAGCTAGGAGAACCAAACACAGCAAAGATATGGGTACCTCGTTCAGTAGAAGCGGGCTTCGAGGTCAGTCGCGTTGAAGTTGGTCGTGAGTTCACCATCTTGGGTGATAAATCACTAAATAAAGTGACAGTACTTGGGAAAGACAAATTCGATATCCAATCACAGATCCCTCAACAATGGGAACACTTCAAGACGATGTGGTCATCAGTGCATTTTGTCAACTTTGCTAATGAGATAATATCCATTGGTAACGATAGTCATGGACAACTAGTCCCTCAAAAGGACCTGAAGTTTGAGTTGTTCACAGTTGGAAGTGAGCATGGGATTATAAAGCAAGGACAAAGTATATACTCGTGGGGATGGGGTGAACATGGGAACTGCGGTATCAATAAGACCGAGTCTGTGACCTTTGATTATATCAATAGACTTCACGAGTTCCCAGACACAGAGCTGATCCAAAGTATCTTTGGCGGGTGTGCTACTACTTGGGTAGTGACCTCTACAAAATGAATGAACGATCATAGACATTTATCTATTATTAAGTAGTTTTGCAAAATAAAATGTAAAGAAGTATCTTTTCCATATTCATCTATCACACAGATACTAAAATCAGTACGCGAAGATGGAAAATATGTAAAAACTTCGTAGTTATTCTGGGGCGATTGTATCGAATCTGTAAACCATGTTCCATATGTCAAAAGCCTTGCAAATCAATGTCATTACAATTCGAATCCAAACGAGTCTGGATCCATAGTGAATCGATATTCTATCGATTTAGCAAGACCCATAGACTAGAATATTTACGAAACTTCTTTATCGCCCCGTGTTAATAAGAAGGCCTTGAATCCTTTCAAGGGCAGTTCTCTTTTGTAAACTTGTAAAAAGCTGGTCTTGGACCACTGGAAGAGCACGGATATTCACCAAAGTTGGTTCACTGCTATAACTATGAGCTTTACAGGATAAATCATAAGCTTGGAACAGTAGAGAAAGCAGAAGAAAAAATATTTGCTTTCGAGAATTTTCTCTAAATCTGGAAATCGGTAGAGACACTCGATCAACATCCAGTATAATAGCGAGGGCATTTCCTCGAGATTTTGTATGAGGAACTTAAAGTATTTGGTGCAAAGAAAGCCATTATATTACGACTCAAGATGTTCGGATCCGTGTGCTCAGGAAGACCAGGTAGGTATGACCATAGAAAAACATTGAGGATTAGCGGGAGAACCAGAGACTAACAAAAGGATAATAGTACAACTCGCAGAGCAAGTTGACACAAACAAATACGCATTGACCATCGAGAATGGCTCTAATATCTCACATGTTACATTGTTCCTACTACCAAACGTGGAACTAGATCCACAATTCACAGCATTGATCTTCTTCCAATTGCCGAACCAAGAATTTAAATTGTTCGGCTCTATATCCGCATCCAAACCAAGTGCAATCTTCAAACTAAACAACGCAGTACACACTACCAACACTCAGATATCAGACGATATGGACATGGAAACTGATACAGATAACACACCTCCTCAACAGGGGAACATTACAGTGGGTATCTCCATCGAACCTGCTGCTGAGGCAGAAGCTCAATTACAAGATATGAGAATCAAGAACCAAATTGAAAGAAACCAAAAGCAAAAACTACAAATAACAGCAACACCTCATTCTGTGTCACCGGATGATCCAAACCAAACCGCTGTACTCGCGGGGAAGATTGTGAAACATGCTTATAATTATCTCACAGGGTTTATAGATGCCCAGGGGAAGATAAATATCAAGTATTTTGATACATGGTGGGATAAGTTTAAGATGAGACTACAAAATGATCCGAAGTTTTTGGATAATCAAGAATGAAGGCTGCGGGCCATTTATGGCGTTGCCATGTTGTATTATAGTTTAAGTGTATGAAGTTACGGTTGATTTTCATTTGTAGATGCGTATATAGAGCGGCATAACCACTGAACCAGTCTGACGAGTTTGAAGTCAGTCCTTGATGAAAGTATCATACAAGCGCTTTCGGGTGGAAGTAACTTGAGCTATGGGTTTAAGAATATCAGTTTGGTGATATTTGGTGAAGTGAATGTAAGTTATGCGTTTATTGACACTATAATATATGACAGATCCCTTCGTTATAATTCATCAATCAATGCTTTTCTCAAGGCATTAGGATTCCCAAACACAACATGTCTAGCCTCCAATAGCTTCTTATGTAATGATTCATTAACTTCATGACCATCTCTCTTGGCTAGCTTCTGTGATTCAATCTCATCAACGAGCCACTCCATGAAGTGTCCATCTGTTTTGAATTTTTTATTTGATGTTTTCAGATCGACAAGCCTGTCAAAAAGTTGTTCCAATGAGTGTTCATCCTGGACTTCACCTTTTGCTAAAGATTTTTGTACGATGTTGAAAACTTCAGAATCAAATTCAGAGTCATCGGATCTTTTCTCCAACCCATGTTTTTTAACATCTTCCAAGATCTCCAAGCTTCGAACCTTGGAGTCCTCGTGTAGTTTGTTGAACGATCTCATTATGATGTTTCTACCGCCAACGTTTTTGAATGTTTTAGCATTGGATTCACTCTGGACTAGGCTTGAGATTACACCTAGTAACCTCTTCTGTAACACCGAATTTTCTTGCGTTTCCAAAGCTTGTAAGAACTTTGGGATATAAATAGGACCTTCAACGTTTTCTAATGCTTTTGGATTGTGTCTCAAAGCTTGAGCTATAACTCTAAGAGACATCTCTTTAACTTCCAAGGAGTGATGCACGTTAGTGGCCAAGTCGACCAGCTTTTTAAAATAACGAGACTGAGAAATCAAAACAC
The DNA here is from genome assembly GCA_030674255.1 of Hansenula queroliae. Taxonomy (NCBI): domain Eukaryota; kingdom Fungi; phylum Ascomycota; class Saccharomycetes; order Phaffomycetales; family Wickerhamomycetaceae; genus Hansenula; species Hansenula queroliae. The sequence goes on along the minus strand of JAJLXP010000067.1, from coordinate 66,606 downwards.
CGTCTTTTAGGTTATGCGAATGTTCTGTTAGCGAATCTAGAGAGTTTATCAAGACAGAATCGTCATGATCACTTGCAAGAATAAATTCTAGAGCGTCTTTTGGATCAAGTGTTACCTCAGCTGCCTGTACCGCCATTTTTAACCTTTGAATGTCAGAGTCTTCCTCAATATGGTCTTCTTCGTTATAGCTAACAATAGTATTTGATGATGCTTCTTTTTCTTCCACTATGGCAACCTCCAGTGAATTGTCTTGTGGTTCTATGGTATCTTCAACAGAGTCTGATATAATTCTAGCCAACTTGGATCCGTTTTCAATATCAATCTTATATTCTAGGCCTGCTGGAACTTCTTGACCTTCACGTATAACTTTCCAGTTGTAAGAAGGGACAAAATCTCTTGGGTAGCAATCAGTAGGGTCGTTATTGGCACAAATGATGCTGTTTCTCGACGGTATTATTGATGAGTGAGTTCCAGTAACCAGTATTAATACACCTAAAAATGTGTTGACGATGCCTCTATATTTCATAGCCAGTTTCTATATTGTGACCTTCCGGTGAATTTCGGATAAAACTTATTCAACGATGGAAAAGCTGCTCTTATATTTGCCTCTTTTCAAGTGAACAGCTCATCGACTTAACAAGTGTCACATTAATTTTGCTATTGTTTAAAAGAAGCTACTAGAAGGCAGAGAACGAGTTCGCGAAAAAGATATTCACGTGATGAATCACATGATAACAGCTTTACAGTGCCCAATTTACACACTATTTAGCTCATACGTATATCGTTCGTCGTTACACAGCGATTTTGATGAAGCCAATGTCAGTAATAGTGGCAGTAGGTGTGAACTTCACCATAGTTTCTAGTGAGAAGCATTTCAATCCGGTCGAAAGAGCTGAGTCATGAAATGACTTACAAAAAATAGTGTCATATTAACATCACTTGATTGTGACCTGAACACATAGTACCATACGATAAAGTCAGTTGACCTGGAGCCTGAGATGTAAGCAAGTGATCTAAAGTATAGAATACGGCTACCCGTATTTTTTCACGAATGACAAGCCTGATCGTTTATTTTATTGTGATGTTTTGGCGATAGATGAGCACTGAAGACTGAAAAGGTCTCTACTCTCGAATCTCTGCCATAGTACATGCTATTTCGTACCAAACAGAAGAAGGGTCCTAAATGGATTCTGTGGAGTCTACCGTCCTAACACGCAGACGTATTGAGCCCTAACTCATTTTAAACCATTGTTGCAAAACATTGTAAATGGCTGCACTGGTAAGCTTCTGTCGGTGACTCGCGTCGGCGTTTAAAGACTCTTAATTATTACCGAATATGGCATACATCAGAGTCATCACACGGTTTTGTTGGACATAGATAGCTAATACTCAAGTCGAAGTCGTCTGATCAGTATCAAAAGTGCACAATGGATCAAAAATACTAATATAAGTATGAGTCCAAGACACGCTCTTCCATTCGCTAGTTTTCAGTTGTTATACTCTGTGTTTGTCTTTCAGCAAAATCATCTACAATGGGTATGTCAGATTCAAAAGCCGAAAAGATGGACAGACTCATCTAACACTTACAAATAGGTTTAAAAGACAAGTTTTCTTTCACCAAGAGCAAAGAGACTGTTGTTGATGTTGAAATCAACTCATCTATTTCATCTGAGGAACAAGAGCAAACAAACAGATATGAAGAACTGGTCGCTTATAATGAAAAATACCCAGAACCTACTGAGGAAGACTATGCTACACTACCAAGAACATTAGGACATGCTCCATATGCTACCTATTTAGTCTGTCTGATCGAGTTCTCCGAAAGAGCATCATACTATGGTGTCAGTTATCGTCTGAGTAACTTCATTCAATTACCATTGCCAGCTGGTGGTAATGGAGCTGGTGCACCTCCAGCTGGATCCCAAAAGAATGCTGGTGCCCTTGGCTTAGGTCTCCAAGCATCGTCTGCCATTACACTATTGCTGACTTTCCTTGCCTACTTGATGCCATTAGTCGGTGGTCACTTGTCAGATACGAGATGGGGGAGAGTGAAGACCATTTGGTATGGTGTTTGGATTGGGGCCTTGTCGCATGTTGTCTTGGTTATTGCCGCTATACCATCTGTGATATCAAGTGGGAAGGCTTTGGCGCCTACTTTGATCTCAATCCTGACGTTGGCGCTTGGTACAGGGTTTATCAAACCAAATTTGTTACCTTTGCTTTATGATCAATATGAGCATCAAAGAGATGTCATTGTCACTAAGAAAGATGGTACAAAAGTCATAGTGAGTAGAGAAGCTACATTGGAAAGAATGACTTCGTTCTTCTATAGTGCTATTAATATCGGTGCTTTCATGTCTGTTGCGACATCATACTCTGCCAAAAAGGTTGGTTATTGGTTAGCCTTCTTGATTCCAGGTATTCTATATGCCATAATGATTCCTGTCCTATTGGCATTGGTTCCTAAGCTGAGAGTTGAAGCACCTTCAGGTAAATCCATTCTAGGTGATGCTCTGAAAGTCTGGAAGTTTTGTATGAGTGGTGGGTGGTTCAAGAGACTGATCCATAAATCATTTTGGAACTATGCTAAACCTTCCAATATCGTTGAAAGAGGTGAGGCTGAGAAGTTGGAAGTTGTCAAGAAGGATGGCTCAAAAAAGATTTCATGGACTGACCAATTTGTTCAAGATCTCTTAGTGACATTGGACTCTTGTAAGTTCTTTTTGTTCTTTATCATTTACAATATCAATGATGTCGGTATCGGTGGTATCCAAAACTCACAAGCAAACTCTATGACCACAAATGGTGTTCCAAATGATTTGATCAACAATTTCAATCCATTAACTATCATTATCTTCCTACCAATACTGGACTACATAGTGTATCCACTCTTGAGAAAATGGAAAATTAATTTCACACCGGTTTACAAAATCTTTACTGGATTTATTTTATGTTCGCTTTCATCCGTTGCTGGTGCCATTATCCAATGGAAAGTCTATGAAACATCACCTTGTGGATACTATGCCACTGACTGTAATATCGGCACCGGGGTATCACCAATCTCTGTTTGGGTTGAGGCTGTTCTTTACGTCTTAGCTGCCGCCTCTGAATGCTTTGCCAATACAGCTGCTTTTGAGATCGCTTACACTAGAGCACCACAAAGTATGAAAGGGCTTGTTATGGCATTATTCTTCTTTATGCAATCTCTTGCTGCTGCTGTCTCTGTGGCCTGTACAGGTGCGTTGATCGATCCTTATTTGATATGGCCTTTTGTTGCAACTGCTATTGTTGGGATTGTCTCTGCATTTGTCTTCCTATACATCTATAGAAACTTGGATGTTGTGATGAATGAAGAAAGATTACAGAGGGAGAAGGAAATGGAGGAAGAGTTTTTGAAGTTAAAGCAAAGAAATGGGGCTTTAGATACAAAAGAGACTAACAGTGTTGCATCAGCCGAGAAGGAAGTTACAAGATGATCGAGTTTAGAACTACATTAGTTTCATATTTATAATAGTATATTTATTGTATAAGCATATCACGTAGAACAATCATAGACCAGCTATTCCAAAGTAAAGAAAAAAACCTCTTGCTTAAGCCAAAGCTCCCATTGGATCATAGATAGGCAAGACTTGGTATTCACCCTTTTTCCAAATATCAGTCAAATATTTAGGAGCATACTTGGTACTAGTGACCACTTGGTAAACATACTCATCAAACCACTTATCAGTAGCAACGAAATAACCTTTATTCCCAGCAGTTTCACCCCATGAGTTTTGGATCTTGTATCTTTGGATCTCACCATCAACTATATGAACCGCAGTGATAACCATCGCATGTGTCATCGCGGAGGAACCGACTTTTAATCTTTGCTCTTTGGTCAAGCTCAATTTGGTGTTAAAAGCTAGCTCGTAGTCAAAGGCCTCGGTGTCTAAGATCCCGTTATCTTGGAATTTACCAACATCACAGCCAAAGAAGACTGGTTGGTTGTCCTTCAATGCATCAACTATTGCCTTCTTTTGGACAATAGATTTGACATTCACATAGTCAATTGGCTTACCACCAATCACATTGTTCAATCTGTCCACGGTATATAGCTTGTCATATGGGTTTCTAGGATCGTTGATCAACGAGAAAGTTTCACCAATGTTCAGTTCAACCAAGTTTGCAAATTCAATAGGGGTTGCCTTGACGCTATTGGTCTTACCATTCTTAGTCTTGAACTCCCAAACAAATTCCTCGGATGCCTTTGGAGGTGGTCCGAGAAGCAAGGCCAAAATGTTGTACACTTCGTTCAATTGCTTAGATTTAACTTTGTTGATCTTTTCAGCACTAGCTTTCTCGTCATTGACCAATCTTCTTAATTCCAAGGCATACTCTCTCAACTTGTTCACCAAGACATAGTTTAGCGAGGCAGAGTTTGAAGCATTGAAATTGTCATCGTAGATAGATTTTGGAACCAACCCGTACTTGTTGACCAAATTGACAATGAAATCCCATTGACCACCATCACTCAGACCATTAGCCAAGATTGTTTGGACGACTCTTGATTCCAACTTCTCATCAGCAGTCTCAATAATGTTGTTTAACAAGTAATTGGATTTCTCCAACTTGTCGTAGAAGAACAAATAGGCCTGAGATAATTCAAAGTTTTCAATGTCAAATTTCTTCTGATAGAAAGTTCTAAAAACGTTGGTCGATGCAAAGATCCAACATCTCCCACTACTTTTCTGAGAAGTGATAGGGGTACCTTCCAATTGAACCTGAGTGTTCCAAACATCAACCGAGTCCTTGTTCAACTGTTGATGATTCTTGATCACATTGACCAAAGGATTGTTACCCAATGCATTGATAGTCAACAAGTTCTTCTTATCAGACAACAAGTCAGCCTCCCAGTCCTCAATGGAGTCCAAGTCGATTGGTTTGGCCTCTTCAGAATTGAACCTTGAGGGACATCTGGCTCCGTGTGGCGCAATGGAGATGTATCCCATCTTCTCGTTCAAGATCTCATCATCTCGATCATCTTCTCTGTATGAGAGTCTCTTGACGTCTCTTTCTCTGTTAACGTCTTTCAAGCTCGAGGAATTGGCACCCATTGTATCTTAGTATATCGTTAAGGGGGTCAAACAAAGTGCCTATAAATCCAATTGCAAAAGGGTGGCTCTTTATATACATTTTACTTTCTACACCCTATCGTGATTTTTAAGACTGATGAGGTTACGTTATCTAATCATGCTGCGCTAACCAAATTAATTGCCCGGTATACAATGGCAGAACGTATATAAAGCTATCATTTCTTATCCTTGTTGGCCTTTTTGAAATTGGTAGATCTTTCTCTTATTCTTGGTTTCTTGACACGGTTCTTACCGTTCTTGACACCGACGACACGGTCACCCTTCTTGGCTCTTTGACCTTCCACAATGACTTTACCGGCTTGAGATCTATCGGCTTTACCTAATCTTTGGGCTCTACCTAGTTTGGTCTTTTGGTCATCAGTCAAGTTCTTCAAAGCTCTTTGCTTGTTGTTACCTCTTTGGTTGTTATTGCTGTTGTTGTTCCCCTGTGGTTTCATCTTCTTAGCTCTTGAGATTCTCAACTTTCTCTTCTTTTCACCTAATTTCTTCTCATTCATCAATAGAGCTTTGGAAACAGCAGTGAAATCTTTGAATTGAACATAACCGAACCCCTTACCCATGTTTGTAGTGGAATCACGAACGATTCTAACAGATTCAATTTCACCACATTCTTTGAAAATGTTCCATAATTCTTCTTCTTTTTCTTCAAAATCCATGTTACCCACAAAGATGGTTCTCTTGTTATCAATCTTAGCTGGGTGTGAAACAGAGTCAACTCTGATATGTAAATCAAATAGCACTTGACCGTTAGCTTCTAAGGCCTTTCTAGCGTCTGTTTGCTCCTTGAAAACAACATATGCATTGATTGAGTCTCTAGATTGATGAAGTTTTTGTTGCACAAAGGCAGCTTTTCTAGGTATTGGTTCGTTGAAAGAAATTGATCTGAATCTGATTGACTCTATCACACCGAATTTAGTGAAGTATTTCTTAAGTTCTTTATAGTCCTTTTTGGAGGTAATCACTGAAGCAGCCAAGTTACCAACGAAGATGGTTCTTTGAGCCTTTTCAATTTCCTTTTCTTTGAAATCAATTGATTTGGCTTCAGTGGAGCTCTTTGATTTGGTCTTTTCAGCTTCGGCTTCCTTGTCTTCTTCTTCTTCGTCAGAATCAGAGTCAGCTTCGAACTCGGCTTCGATCTTCTTTTCCTCGGCTTCTTGATCAGCTTCTTGATCTTTCATTATTCTTTCCATATATTTACCTTCTAGATCATCGTCTTCATCATCATTAGATCTCTTCTTCTTTTTCTTTTCAACCGGTTTAGTTTCTTGTTCTTCTTGTTCTTCTTCTTCTTCTTCTTCTTCTGCTGATCCAGAGTCTTCCATTTCTTCGTCTTCATCTTCAGATCCACTTTCAGAATCTTCACTATCTTCCTCTTCATCTTCTTTAGTTTCAACCTTTTTGGCTGGTCTTTTCAAGACAGTTCTTGAATGAATCACTCTTTCCACAGGACCACTGCTCTTCCCGAACAACCCCACAAGGTTCTCATCTTTCTTGCTATCACCGAATAAAGCACCAATACCAGACATCTTATCTATACTTTTCCACACTGAAAATCCACCTTAAATTCTAAGCTCATCGCATCGCTTTCTCATTGTAAAATCTTTACGCAGTAAAAAAATTCGGTATTCCCGGGCTCGCAACCATTTCCGGTTCCGGTCATATCCCGAGGCTCCGTTACCCGCAAAGCTTTTTTATTTATCATTAAGCCCAAAATCCACAGAATAATAACAATTTGATTAAGAGCTCAAGGGAAAAGATTTACAACGTGAAAAGGAGGTCACTAGTTGTTATTCTACACAGGATTGAGCCAGAAACTACAGAGTCTGCTAAGTCACACCAACACCAATAGCCCAAACCAGCATCACCTACATCGATCAGTGTGAGACGAAACATTTATCTCACGTTTTCTTAAACCCATATAGTGAGTACTTTAAAGGAAGATCTTTACTATCAAGAATTAAGACTAACTTTGTTACAAACAGAACCCTGAGCAATATCGAGTCAAGCTGATAAAGCCATCTATATCCCTGAGAGAGCATATACGAACTAGTTCTACAATTGCTCACCAGTCCACTTTGAGAGGACATTATAATGACAGATATAGGAAGACCCATTGAAGATCGTAAGTTACCAACGTCTGACCCATGAGAGATTTACATCGAGAGAACTACAATGATTCTCTTTTCTGGAGAATTATAAAACTCTTGCCTGTATCCTCTTTTCTCAAACCTCGTTCAAGATACTAACACTCATTTGAACACAGAAGAGAGTGACACTGGAAGAACTTCGCCGTTGTCCGACGTATCACTACCGTCTGACTCTGAACTAAACCAAACTATTAGAAAGCTACTCTACAAACAAGACAGTGCTGAGTCAACTGATTCGAAAGAAAGAAGCAGATTCAAAAGTATAGCGTCTGACGATAGTTCTGACCTAAGCGACTTGGACTCGGAAGCTGAAACAGAAAGAATGTATAACGGAGAGTCACAGTTGAAAAAGATGGCTAGAAACCTCCATCATGACCAAGAAGAGGACACAACGCTCCAGGCAGAAGAACACGATAATACATTGATCAAGGAAGAACTAATAGATCAACTGTCGGAGGATAAGAACGAGGAGATTGAAATCGAACAGGAAGATGTTGGAAGTGTTGTGGAGAAGTTGAAAGAAAGCGAAGAACCTGAAACTGATCAAACAAGTCCAGCTGAGACGAATGGTATAGCGCATGATGCTAAGAAGAGAAGACATAGTGAAAGCACGCCAGACGCGCCGAACAAGAGAAAGACTGTTGAAGCCATTGTGAAAACGGAAGATGCTAGTCAAGACAATGAGCAAAACCAGGATAACACAGAGGATAAGGATGAACAAAAAGAGACAGCGCCAGTGATCACTAATGAAGAAAGCAATCAAGTCAATGGTGATATCAAAGAACTAGTTAATGGAGATGCTACATTGGAGGAAGCCGAGGTTACTGTGAACGGCGGTAGCGCTGGTAATGATGAAGAGCACATTAATGAGGCGGAAGATGAAGACCTTGATGAGGATGAGGAAAATGAAGAAGAAGTTGATGAAGACGTTGAACTGACTGAGGAACAGCAATTGGCTAAGCAGAAGGAGTTGGAATTGGAACAGGAGAAACAAAAACAACGGAAAGAGGCTATCCAGTACTTGACGGAGATTGAAGTTGATTTTGCCAAATTGAGAGATCGTCTCTATGAAGACAAGATGTCACGTTTCAAATCAGAATTGGAGATGTGTTTGAACGGTTCACACCCTGAGTTACAGAATGTCTATTCCAAGATTGATACACATACACAGGAGAAGATAAGGCTTGCCTCGCTAAGTCAGAAGTACAAGTTTGAATGTATTGATAGAAAGACGCGTGCCACGAGGACAGCTATACATCAACAGTTCTTCAAGAGGGTCTCTGATTTCAAGTCCCAATATTTACAAAACATCACTAAAGAATGGTATCAGATCAATAAAGAGAGACGAGTCATGGATTCGTTAGTGCCTGAGTACTCTTACAGAGTACCACAATACGTTGATGAACTAGTGGAACAACGCGCCCAATTAAACGAGGAGATTAGTACATTAGTTGGATTGAACAGATACTATGGATTCCCCAAGGCGCCTAGTTTAGAGCCTATCCAAGGTGAAGATCTGGATGATGATTTGAAAGCCATGAATATAATATAGCACAGAGTTTGTAATATACATGATGATGACCTAGATCTCTGTAGAATGGTATTATGACTACAACTAGGAATATATTTTTCTCATTATTTTATTTTAAATACACATTATCCCAAAAAAACTGTAAACAATATTGCATCTATTTCAATGGAATGAAACGGTTAGAAGCGGCACCGGCACGACCGTGACGAACTGGAGTATAAGTGATGGAGAATTCACCCAAGTAGTGACCAACCATTTCTGGTTTGATTTCAACTTGGTTGAAAACTTTACCGTTGTAAACACCAACAACAGAACCAATCATTTCTGGGACAACAACCATGTTACGCAAGTGGGTCTTGACAACAGCTGGTTTTTCATTTGGTTGAGCAGCTAATTTAGCGGCTCTTAATTTCTTGATGAAACCATTGGTCTTGTTGTTCAAACCTCTTTGGAATCTTCTTCTAACTCTAGCGTGAGCCAATTTAGCAAATTCTTCAGTTGGCAATTCTAATAAATCTTTCAAGTCAACACCTCTGTAGGAGAAGGCTTTGAAGGTTCTCTTCTTTCTAGATTCAGCAGCAGCTAAAGTATCGTTAGTATACTGGTTCATTTGCAGTTTTATCATTTCATAGTGTGGTGTTCAATTCGATGTCTGATGTATAGAATCTTCTTATAGTATCAAATGGCGGTTGATTCATTATAAAGTGTTTGGTGCTCTTCCCCCTCTAAATGCATTGTTACGTTCGGATTGTCCTTTAGTGTAGTTTATAGCTTGGTCATATCTTCAACTCAGTGAACTCTCTGTAAATCTTTCATTGATCATATAGTAATTTGTGACAACTTCATTTATTCAAGCTTCCTGGTAGCCTCTTTCCCATATCCAATACGTTCATTCACATCTTGTCCACACACACGTCTGATGTCCTTTATCCACATACCGTCAGACATATTGGCTATACTTTGTTGTTGTACTGTTCCTCTTCTATCAGTGTTGTTCAGATATTGATTTTGTATTTTCACTTTTTTTCATCAAACACTCGCACACAGAGAGAGAATCAGAGACTCCCACAGCGCGCACAGCGCAAAGCGCCAGCCAGTGTGCGAATCGATGTGGCCCAATTTCGCGACACCTGGACACCACTTCCACCGCCAAAGTTGGCGAGCGTGGAAAATTGCGTCTGTTTTGGGAAGTTTTGTGGTTCGCGCAGCACAGAACTCTGAAAAAGCGGAAATTGTGTGACTGTCACAAATCTGAAAATTACACGGCGTTGGTTAACACCTGGACACCACACTGGTACAGGCTTGTGAGATCGCAGTGTGTGTTTGGTGAAAAATGAAAAGAATATGACGCTCAACAGCAAGTCGAAGAGAAGGGTCAGTTCGTATACTCAAGCATATAACAAGTGAGTGGGAGTCTCAAGGAGGATATGAGATCGATAAGGAGAACGTGTGAACTACTGTTTATTGGGATTTGAAGAGGACAAGAACCATGGAATTATGACTTGATACGATTATTGTCAAAAATGAACAAAGGTCTCGAGGAAAACACATGGATTACTATGGATCTACAGCAAATGAAGAAATACATTGAGAAGCTCCTCAGAGGGAAACCAGGCTCCATAAGACTCATTGGAGTGTCAACTATCGCATAATGCTCAATAAATTTCGAGTACTACATGAGGACTGACTATACACGAGAAATCTTAAAGATCACATGCCACCATTTGGAAACAACGAGATTGAACCAGGTGTACTAACAAACTTCTAGTGTCCAAATACTTAGCTGCTTACTTATTATTAAACGCTTCAGGTGCTGCCCCATCTGCTGACGGTGTCAAATCCGTTTTGGAATCCGTTGGTATCGAAGTTGAAGAATCCAGAATTGCTGAATTATTCGAAGCCGTTGAAGGTAAATCCGTTGAAGAATTGATTGCTGCTGGTAACGAAAAATTGGCTACTGTCCCAACTGGTGGTGCCGGTGCTGCTGCCGCTGGTGGTGCTTCCGCCGATGCTGCTGCTCCAGAAGCCGCTGCTGAAGAAGCTGAAGAAGAAAAGGAAGAATCCGATGATGACATGGGTTTCGGTTTGTTCGATTAAGGAAATTCAGTTTAAAATTTAATCTAATGTACCTATATATATGAAGAGCATAGTTTTCGGACACTGAAAAAACGTAGGAGAATTTACAGTACAGGCGTATGCGATGAGACGGACTATGGTGGTATACTGATAACCTGCTTGACCTTCCCAATACAATAATAAGGGTGTATCTTCGTTATAACTGTGTTGAATCTTACTATCTTACTTTTATTAAATGTCAAACTGACTGGACATAATCAGCACCGCACGAGTAGTTATCATATACTACAGGTTCTTCGTAAAGCTCAACTCTGGCAAGCTGGCCATCTAGAACGATAAGGAGTCTATAAGAGTTGCAATAATGTATACCAAAGTCAAAAAGAGCACATACTAACGTCATTTTCAATGTCATCTCTGCCCTATAAATATTCAAGTTTCAATTTCGTATGCCCTAGGGCCTATGTACCTTAAAACCACCTCGGAAATACCCAACACCCTCGAATTTCAAAAATTTTCAGCCTGTTGCGAAAAGTATAAAAGAAGCCCATTCCCACTTTGATTTAGTCTCTTTTCTAGTTTTTCTTTTCTTTGTCGACGTACTTCAGTAAGTAGCATACCAATAACTTTGGGCTTTTTCGAGCCCTTGGTGGTATCATCTGGATTCAGAAGGAGACAAGATTTACTAACACAATACTTCCAACAGTAGGATCATTTCTATAGTTTACGTCCCTCTTTGACTCTTCAAACGAGCCACTGAATCCAACTTGGTTGATGAGATGTATACCTTTGTGCCCTAGAGTGAGAAACATGATTTAGCTTGTCTATAACCCTTAGCGGTTTAGTCATCTATTTTTGATTTTGCCTTTTGATTATATGTTGATTTCACGATCTTCATTTAAAAGGAGCGATGATCTTGACCCGGTTTATGAACTTTTTCGAAAGGGATAAATTTGGGTGGGTGCAAATGGCAATCTGACAAGTTTCTATCAATCAACTTCCCTTTTTAAAATTGCTTTGGTAAAGGTTTACCACTGTTTTAAAAATTGAATATGTTGATGATGTTTTAACAAGTGATATCTAGCTCCTATGCATTGGATCATGAATGTTGTTGTTGCAAGTGTACCCTCTCTTTCTATTTGATCTATGGTCTATGATTAGCCCGAGGCACACTAATCCAATGTATACTCCAAGCTGAAGATACTAGCCACAAACAACGCCACAACAGTATCGAGTCGCGACGTGAGCGACTAATCCATAACGTCTTGTGGCCAAAGTTGTGTCCTATCCATCATACCTAAACTCTCGAGATCTTCTCTAACGAAGAAGTTTATGCGCTTCAACGGTTACATGTTAGATCTTGTATCAGCAGTTCACCCTCTGTAGAAGCACCACCTTACCAACCAATATCGAAGATAAAAGCATCACTACCACCCCCGTGACTTGACAGCATTTCAAAGAACCATCAATAGATCACCATCTCATCATGGCCTTATGGTCCCTGATTGTGTATGTGCTAAATCTGGCCCACTTCTATACCATTGTGACCCGAACCGAAGCTGGATTTATCATCTACAAAAATCTCCGTATGAAGAGATGGCATAACGGCAAAGTCAAAGATTTGGGGCATTCGAGCCACAATTGGAGGGTTAAAGAGGTTATTTCGAAGCGTAGAGCTACTAATAACCATTGAAAACAACCATAAACTGTTCAATTGTTCAATTATCCTTAATTAACATGGGAATTATCTTTTCCAGATCTCCAAAGTGTCCTTTTTTGTGTCTAAATTTTGTATAGAGATGGCCCTGGTTGGCGCCGCACGCGGGATAGAAAACTATTACGACATTTATCGTGAAATGGCTTTTAATAATACAAGAATTTTATAACCCTTTGGCGCTTAGTGGAAACTTGACTGAGGATCTGTTATAAATAATTGAGATCCCAGGTACTTTGTTATTCTCTTTGGTAACTACTATAAAATCATCGATCAACATATCAATCAAATCAAATCAATATCACAATGTCTTCATATCAATTCCAAACTAGAGCTGTTCACGTCGGTAGTGAGCCTGATCCAATTACAGGTGCCGTTATCCCAGCCATCTCTTTAAGTACTACATTTGCCCAAACTGCTCCAGGTAAGCCAATTGGTGTCTACGAATACTCAAGATCTCAAAACCCAAACAGAGACAACTTGGAAAAAGTGTTGGCCTCTTTGGAAAATGGTAAATATGGGTTAGCCTTCAGTTCAGGTTCCGCGGTTACTGGTACCATCTTGCAAAGTTTAGCCATTGGCTCCCATGTCATCTCTGTGGGTGATGTTTACGGTGGTACTCACAGATATTTCACTAAAGTCGCCAATACCCATGGTGTCACTACTGATTTTGCTCATGATATCGTTAATGAATTGGACTCTTTAATCAAACCAGAAACTAAACTGGTCTGGATCGAAACTCCATCAAACCCAACTTTATCCATCACTGATATCGCTAAAGTTAAACAAATCATTGCCAACTCCTCAAACCCAAACATCATCTTGGTCGTTGATAACACTTTCTTATCTCCATACATTTCAAACCCATTAGATTTCGGTGCTGACATTGTTGTCCACTCTGCCACTAAATTCATCAACGGTCACTCTGATGTCGTCTTGGGTGTTGCCGTGACAAACAATGAAGAAATTTACCAAAAATTGACCTTTTTGCAAAACGCCCTTGGTGCTATTCCATCTCCATTTGATTCTTGGTTAGCTCACAGAGGTGTCAAAACTTTAGCTCTAAGAGTTAGACAAGCCGCTACATCTGCCCAAAAGATTGCTGAATTTTTGGAACAATCACCAAACGTCGTCGCTGTCAACTATCCAGGCTTACCAACTCATAAAGGTCATGACGTCGTTAAAGTCCAACACCGTGATGGTTTAGGTGGTGGTGTCATCTCTTTCAGAGTTAAAGGTGGTGCCGCTGGTGCCTCTAAATTCACACAATCCACTAAATTATTCACATTGGCCGAAAGTTTAGGTGGTATTGAATCATTATTAGAAGTCCCAGCTATAATGACCCATGGTGGTATCCCAGTTGCTGAAAGGGAAAAATCTGGTGTTTTCGATGATTTAGTCAGATTGAGTGTTGGTATTGAAGATACAGATGATTTGATCAAGGATATCCAACAAGCTTTGGAAGCTGCTGTCAACTAGACTGGATATATTACGCTGCTATAGAGATTTATAACGATTAATACAAAACTAATTTAATGATTAAATGACACCAAGTAGAATACCAGAGCGCTTGATTCAGTTCATTGGATATGTTTGGAAGCTACCACTAACAGCTAAACTTATCAGTCCCAAAGTAAGTTAACCGCCTGCTGTTGTCTTCAATTCACGCCACGCATTTACAACATGGGTACTATTCTTTACTTTGACACATTGTACGTATTCTTGTTGTAGGTTTGATGTTCCTTGTATCTCCGAATAAGTCCGATGTGGCTGATAAAGCTATTAAAACAACCAAACTATAAACATTGGTATGATTAATAGCTCATATAGTACAAATGATGAGTTCTTTGATATCTATGGATCAATAAGATCAAATATAATGAGCGAAAGACGAAGTTTATATGTGTGAAATTTTTGGTGTGAATCAATTTTATGTACCAATGGTTTTACTCTTTAACTCAAAATTTGCTTTTAAACTAAAAATTAAAATTTTATATATAATTATTCTTGAGAATCGACCTAAAGTAGTATCAAAATACAACCATTAAAAGCCCAATGACACTACGCAACATTCAATTCTTATAGAATAGCTCTTAAGGTCGACTTTCTAGTGATTTTATAGAATTTAGAGCATGCTGATTACATAATACAGCCCCGCGCTTTGTACGTCGGAGTTTAATTTTTATCATACAAAATTTCCGGTGTTCGAATTTGTTTGATAGTACAAGGTTACTCTTGGAGGTAATTTCTATAAAGACTATGATGAACTATCGTTATGGATCCTCAAGATCATTATGCTCATACGCTCTCGTACCCACCTACTCTATTTAGCCACGCAGTCCTCAAGCCGATCTGTAATCGTGGCTGGAGCTGCTGATTGTTAAATTCAAGCCACAGATTGGCTGTGGATGAATATCACGTGAAATACTGTCAAAACACTACAATACCAACTAATAAACCACTCTTCAAAATTCGATTTCCAAGCACCGGGAACAATGTCTCGAGAGTCACTGGTCCACAGTACAAATTAAGTGGAAAATCTCTTCGAGGTATATTTACTAGCCACATAGCTGTTTACTTTGCAGTTTTTCATCGATATACAAAAAGATCAGATAAAATCATAGACAGTTTCAAGATGGCTACTAACATTACATGGCATCCAAACTTAACCCACGATGAGCGTAAGGCCTTCTCCAAGCAATCCGGTGTCACCATCTGGCTTACTGGGTTGAGTGCTTCTGGTAAATCCACCATTGCCTGTGCCTTGGAACAATTCTTATTACAACACAATGTTAATGCCTACAGATTAGATGGTGATAACATTCGTTTTGGGTTGAACAAGGACTTGGGGTTCAGTGAAGCTGATCGTAATGAAAACATTCGTCGTATCTCTGAAGTTTCCAAATTGTTTGCCGACTCTACAGCTGTTGCTATTACTTCATTCATCTCTCCATATAAAGTTGATAGAGAAAATGCTAGAAAATTACACGATGATAGTGGATTACCATTTGTCGAAGTTTTTGTTGATGTCCCATTAGAAGTTGCTGAAGAAAGAGATCCAAAGGGTCTTTACAAGAAGGCCAGACAGGGGATCATCAAGGATTTCACTGGTATCTCTGCTCCTTATGAAGCTCCAGAAAAACCTGAAATTCATTTACACACTGATCAAACCACTGTGGAAGAATCTGCCAAGATTATCATTGATTATTTGGTTTCTAAAAACTACATTTCCATTAATTAGATATTAATAATGTACATATAAGAAAGAAGGATTGACTCCTTCATAGACTTAAACTTAACTTCTCTTTAGACTGTTCAATCTTGCTTGTAAATCATCATCTTCGTCACCACCAGCAGCATTAGCCCCAATAGCCTGTGGGACACGCTCGCCAGTCTCCCTCACACCGGTTTCAAGACCATCTGGTGCATTCTTCATCTGGGCGTTCAAATCAACACCAATCTCATCAAGAACTTTATTAACAATCTCATCGGCCTCTTCGTCGTCTTCGAGTTCATCACCTATAGCATCATCAATGGCATCATCCATCATTTCTTGTCTTTGATCCATTATGTCATTCTCTTTTTCGAAATCCATGGCGATTTTTTGTAATTGAGGTAAGTTCATTGAACGGTTCATCGAACCTAATAGTCTTGTGGCATCTCTCATCGATGTGGCCATTTGGTCGGAACTTCTGACAGCTTGGATTCTTAGCGATATGGCTTGTAGTTGTGTCTTCATACTGTTAAACTTCTCAATTGATCTGACAATATTAGTTAGTCTCTACTCTCTAACTGGAGAAAAGTTAGATTATACTCACCTTTTGGTTCTAACGAGATCCTTAGCCTGGATCTTACAGGCACCCATTTGACCATTTTTAGCGGATTTCTTGATCTCCGTTATTAGTTTCTTCTGTTGTTGTTCTAGCTTGACCTTTTCTCTTTCCAATTCTCTTTGAGTCTTCTCTAATGCTCTTTGATTCTATTACACATAGTTAGACAGCCATTACATCCCATAACTTCATGATTTGAAAACATACCTTTCTCAGCTTCTCCGCAGGAGTCAGCTTCTTCCCAAAAGCCCATTCAAACATCTCTATATGGTTCTTCTTCGTAGATGCTGATGACTTCTATATAATAAGCCTAATCTTCTCTGTTAATTCTGAGTTCCTAAAGGGTCAAAATGAAGCATATTTACAGGCTTTATGCAGAACGAATTCGCGAAGATATTCTCTTTGATTAATTACATAATCCATAATTTTCTTTACCCTGCGGGCGTATTCTCAATTAGCCACTATGGAATCTCAGCATTTGACACCAAATCACAAAGGGAAAGTGGTGGAAAGAGCTAGGAAAAGCGCCAATAAAACATAGAAAGAGCCACTGGAACATTGCTAGAATGAGCACCAAGCTATCGAACCTAAAACTTATAGAGTCCTATTTGGACGATTTGAGATCACTGTTGGAAGAATCGGAAAGAATCCAATCATTAGGAGTCTCGTCCGAGGATAACGATTATGATATAAGGAAACTCTTGTTGAAAGTTACAAAGTTCCTAGAGAGAAATGACGATGGGTGAGTGTGATACAGATTCTTTGTGTCTGGCCATATACTAACTTATGTAGTGAGGACTATGATGAATTAGTGGGTCAATATGAAGAACTATTACAAGAGGTGAAAACCATTGATACGAAAGATTATCAATATGAAAGAAACATGTATGTATCAAGACCCTTTCCAGACACCATGAGAACCAAAAGCAACTAACAATTTGTTCAAAACAGTGTTGCCAAACCTTTAAACTCCAAAAAATCCGTACGATTCAATGATAAAGTCGAGGAATTCACTAAACCCACAAAACCAGCCAAACCCTACAAAGACAACATCACAAACGACCCTGACCCACAACAAACCGAAGAACTCTTTAGTGATCGCACTGATCCAAACTCCACTGATGACCAAGACTCCATAAACAGCTCCTCGAACCATGAACTTTTCATCCAGCATCAACAACAACTCCTTGAGCAAGACGACCATCTGGACCAACTATCGCATAGCGTGAGAAGACAAAGGGAATTGGGACTAAGTATAAATGATGAGTTGGATGATCAGAACATCATATTACAAGACCTTGAGGCACAATTGGATCATAATGAACGGAATTTATCGAGAGGTCATAAGAGATTGAAATATTTCAGTGAAAAGGCCAAGGAGAATGGACAATGGGTTACTATAATCATTTTGGTGATCATTTTGGTGTTGTTGTTGATCATCTTGAAGTGATAATATTATGTGAGGATTATATTTAAAGATCTAGAATAGTGTATAAAGGCCAATGAAGTTGATCAAGAGTATACGAAGAATTGTAGATCTGTTTATATAGTGCTTTACATGCCTGAATACGTAGGAGGAGATTGAAAATGCAACTTCATTTGATTCGTGTTTCGTGATATAATGTATATATGAATGTAATTCTGATGATGTATAGAAAAAGTGTTTGTGGAAAGAAAAATAAAAAGACAGTAAACGTGATGACATATTTTTTGTGTTTGGATTAAATGAACTTGAGAAATGTGCAATGACTGATATAAAATGCTTTGTTTTTGTAGTTGAGTTAATAATAATTAAGTTGAGTAAAATGAGTTGAAATGACTTTTTTTCTTGTGATTTGTGGAAAACAAAACCCATGTGAAGACAAATGAACTGAAGATATCTGGATATAATAAAAAATCAATGATTTGTCGTAGATATAAATAACAATAAAATGAATAAATGTAATGTGATAAAACTCCTTGTTGAATTGATGTGGTTTGTCTCTGATTGAAAAATTTTCATTAAAGGGTCTTCCTTTTTGTTTTTTGGGCTTTTTTTTTGGTTCGTTATGATATGTGTAGAAAATGAGTTATGATTTGAATTTTTAAAAATGATATGATTGCAGTAGTAAAACAGAGTACCTGAGGGGCAAGAAGATGGTTCTAAATTGGTGTTTCATGAAGGAAAAAAAAACGAAACGTTAATCACCAATGACGTGTGTACATTTGAGAATTCATTCCACCATCGATTCTTCTCATCTGTTGTTGAATCTGCTGTGGTGAAGTGTAGAGTTGAGTATGCTGATGAGACAACACACGCTGTTGATGTTGCGGTGAATGCATAACTGGTGAGGCATACCCGCTCATTCTGTGCATTGGTTGATGACCGTTGAAACCAGCAGCTTTTGTTGGGGTACTGTATGGAGAGCCTGGGTTAATCATCATTCTTGGGTTCATGGTCTTTTTCGTTTCAATGATGTTTGGGTAAAACTCCAAATCGTCTTCGAGACTAAATGTCTTTCTAGCGCTGAGTCTTTCTCTTGCATATTGAGCTGTGAAACCATGATTAGTATCCAAAATATCCTTAGCGCCGTGTAAAGGGAAGTCGAACATACCTTCTTGAGCCTGTTGGACGTTCACCAGGTGACTTGTTCCCAAAGGTTGTGCCTGTCTTGTGACCTGTTGATGCTTCAAATTCTTGAGCCCGTTATTATTGTTATTGTTGCTGTTGTTTGGCTGGTTCTTCCCCTGGAACATGCCGCTCCCATTGCCCATCGTTGCGAATCTGCCGCTGAACTGTGTCTGTTGGTTCATTCTTTCCCCTGTGGTTTGCTGGTCTTTCCCTCTATTGTTAAAACTTCAAGTCAAAGATTTTGTGAAGATGAGCTTCGCTGTGTTTTAGAAAAATTTGAGATCTGTGGTTTTTGCGGTACGCGCAGCACGCGACTGTTTTTTTTTTAAATTTTGATTTTTTTGATCTTCGCGAATTCGTTCTGCAATTGGACTTCACATACCTTCATAAGCAGCTTGTAATATATATATATAATAATAGATAAGGTATTAGTGGTAAAGGTCACCATGTTGAAGTTCATACGGTCGGCGAGCACGCTGAAGCTCAAGCCGAAGAAGGGACTCAAGACATTGCAAAAGAAGAGCGTCAATCCAGTGTCTCCAGCGAGAACGAGATTCGCTCCATCGCCTACTGGGTTCCTACATTTGGGTTCATTGAGAACTGCGTTATACAACTACTTGTTAGCCAAAAGAACAGGAGGTCAGTTCCTGTTGAGACTGGAAGATACAGATCAGAAGAGATTGGTAGAAGGTGCAGAACAGAATATTTATGACTCATTGAAATGGTGCGGCTTGAAATGGGATGAAGGCCCTCATATTGGTGGTGAATATGGGCCATACAGACAGAGTGATAGAACCGAGATATACAAGAAGTATTCAGACCAATTGTTAGAATCTGGGAAGGCATATCGTTGTTTCTGCTCAAAGGATAGACTGGATGGGCTTAGAGAGTCCGCGATGAAGCTTCAACCGCCAACTACTGTTACTTATGATAGACATTGTTCACACATACCAATTGAAGAATCTGACAAGAGAGCTGAGAACAAAGAGGAGTTCACTATTAGATTCAAATCACCACATCCATACCCAAAAGTGGAAGACCTGTTACACGGTACCATTGATATTCAACCTCAAGTGAACTCAGTTGACGTTAGATATGACGATCCAATCTTGGTGAAGTCCGATGGATTACCAACATACCATTTTGCCAATGTTATCGATGATCATTTGATGAAAATAACACATGTGATCCGTGGTGAGGAATGGTTACCATCTACGCCAAAGCATAAATCACTTTATGATGCATTCGGTTGGGATGCTCCACATTTCATTCATATCCCATTGTTAACCGGCGCTAAAGATAAGAAATTGAGTAAAAGAACTGGTGATATCGATGTGATGAATTTCAAGAAGAGAGGTTACTTGCCTCAAGCGCTTGTTAATTTCGTAGCATTGTTTGGTTGGTCTCCAGCTCGAACCACTGGTGTTAGTGTCTCGGAAGTCATGCCTTTAAAAGACCTTGAAGCCCAGTTTTTCATTAGTGAATTGACAAAGGGGAATGCTAAAGTGGATGAAAAGAAGTTGACATTTTTTCAAAAAGAATACTTGAATAGAAAGATCGAAACTTCACCTGAAGAAGTTATAGAAGAGGCATATCAACTACTATCTCCAAGTTTCCCAAACCTTGAAAGGGCCAAAGTCGCTGAATTGATTGAAAAAGTTAAACACAACTTCACTTTCATATCAGATATAACGAACTATGACTATTTGTTAGCTCCATTACCAGACTATGGCAATGAAAAAGCATTAAAATTCGTTGAAACCACTAATAAGGAAGAAGCTACATCCATCCTCTCAGGTTTCAGCGAGTTAGCCACTGAACCATGGGACTCTGCAATTGCCCAACTCTCCACCAGCTATCCAAAGAAACAAATCTTCGAAACATTGAGATTTGCATTGAGTGGGAGTATACCCGGTTTACAGATCCCATTACTGATTGAATTCTTGGGTAAAGAACAAGTCAATCATAGAATTGAAACTGCCATAACGAAATTACGTGAATGATCAGGAAAGAAAATAGATATCATAGCATGTACATAGAATCACATATAAATAGAGGAGCTTTTTTTGATCTGGTTCAGGCATATGATGACGTAGCACCAAGTGACAAATATTCTTGATGAACACTAGGATTAGGAGTCCAAGGACCAGCCATAATACAATGGACTCTCATCTTTGGCGAATAATACAGATCCGTTAATAATTTCGGAGTGATCAAGAAATATTGTGAAGTATGCTCTTGACATGCGACTTGTACCATATGTTTATGCACCACTCTCTCGTTTCTTTGATCCATACCTTGGTTAATCTCATCAACAACTCTGAATGGCGAAGTGGTCAATTCTTGCATACTGATCATATACATAACTGTGGAAACGGCACGTTCACCACCGGATTGTGAATGAGAATCAAGCACTCTGAGTTCGGAGTTCTCACGGAATTTCACAAGGATTTCGAGTCTCCAGTCTGAATAACGTTCTGCAGGGGCAACTCTCACTTCACCTGCGCTACCGACCGTTGGGAAGATTTGGGCAAATTTCGATGAGATCTTACCAACGATCTCGTAAAGACGAGGTTCCCATTCCGAGTGGAGTTCATTGATTTGGTGTGTGATCTGTTTGAGTTTCAACTGTAATGCTGGGATCTCATTGTTTAACCTTTCCAATTGTTCATTGATTCTATCCAATGTCGTCACTGAGGATTTGGAAGTGGTGCCTAATAATGAGATTTCGGATTCAAGAGATTCAATGATGTCAGTGATATCCTTTTCATTGAATTTTCCCATCTCGGTGTATTTCAAGACTAAAACGTTTAATCTCTCTTTCAATTCTGCCGAGTAATCCCTGGTTTGTTCCATTAATGATCTTCTATAGTCACTATTCTTTAGTTCTTGATATCTTCTCTTGGCTTGATCATATTGTGCCGCCACAGCTTCGATCTCTTGTCGTATACCTTCGGTTAACGATTGGACAGAGATCTTTTTATTCTCTTCATCAAACTTCTTAACGTTCAATAGCGAAATTCTTTGAGTGATTTGTTGTGATTTGACTTGTGCCTCAGCAATACGAACAAAGGTTTTCAATCTCTCTTGTGCAACAATTCTCAACTTCTTTTGATTGACATTGATCTCCGCGGTATAATCCTTATTTGCCTCAACTTCAAGTCTATCAACTTTTTCCTTCAATGTCTTGGCTCTTTGTTCCATCTTGTCAAATTCGGTCTTTGCGTGTGTAGCGCTTCTCACAAATTCTTCAATCTGTTTTCTTTCCGCTTCCAAAGGTTGAAGTTCTGTAGCAACTTGTTTATGCTCTTCTTTCAATCTTTCTCTTCTTCTCGAGATATCCTCAATACGCATCTTTGCTTGATTGATTTGACTGTTCAATTGTGCTTTTCTCTCTTCTGTTAACCCACCTGAAGTGAAATAGTTTGGCTTCATGTTGATTTGTGATGTCTTGATAGTAACTTGTTTCGAACCATATTTCGACGCACTCAAGTTGTATAACAAGTCACCCGAAATGAATTTTCTAAACATTAATTCACCATTGTTCATTGGTTTTTGAATTTGTCTGATTTGCTCTTCACTTATTGGTCTGATAGACACAGGGATATCATGGATAAATGAAGTTTCTGAAAGCATATCAAGGACAGGTTCTGGCCCGGTGACAAAATCACGTAAGTACCCATCAAAACCTAATGAGGTTAACTGCTCTTTTGATAGTTTTCTGTATTGATTTCTTCCACTTAGGTATCTGAAGGGAACGTTCAGTTTATGTTTATCAAATATTTCGCTTGAAATTTCTCCATAGACATCTCTTGAAGCAGCTGTCAATGCAATTCTAGTCTGGCCATCCACGATTTCCTCCACATAAGCAGCATATTCTGGTCTTGTAGCGGACAACGTGACAACTGGAGGCTCGAACACATTGCCTTTGAATCTGGAAAGTTCACTTGTACGTAAGAGTTCCACGGCTCTCTTAACTTGTTCCATTTGTCTGTTTGCCATACCTTTCCCTCTTTGATCCAACACATGTATCTTATCAGAAGACTTAAACTGTTGATTGAGATGAGAGATTCTTCCCTGTAAGCTGTTAATCTCGTTCTTGAGACTAGTCAATTCACTTTCTTTATCACTAAGTGTATAACTTAATTCATTATGTTGATCAAAAAGATCTGAACGTCTAGACTTGGCCTCTGCTACTTGAGCAGGATCAATCAATTGAATGTTATCTCTTTTGGCTAGCACTTGTTTCAAGCTTTCTTTACTTGTTTCCAATTCTTTTTGTTTAGCGTCTGCTCTTTCTTTCAAATGCTCTATGAGAGTAATTAATCTATTTTGTTTCTCTTCCAAGGTCGGTAGTAATGTGTTTGAATCTTCTAGCCTTTGGGTTACACCTTCTTGGCGTGTCTTTTCAGAACGTATTTCGGTCTTCAATGCATCAATGGTTTCGTCAAATGAAGATGCTGCATCCTCATAAGGTTTCGACAACTCTTTAATTTCAGCTAAGTCATTCTTCAACTGATCTCTCTCTTGTTTGCATTTTTCTTGTTCAACTTTGAGATCTTGAATCTTGACATACGGTATAAGACTCTGATGGTCTTCAAACTCTTGCTTTTTACGTTGTAACTCTTCATATTTACGAGCTTCATCCTCAAACCGTTTTCTTTCTTCAGTTTGCTTATTAAATTCGTTTGATTTGGATTCCAGCTCTTCGGTAATCGTCACCTTCTCGTCATCAAGCTTGATCAATGCGTGATGTTTTTCAAGTAGACCAATTTCAATAGCTCTTTCTGTCTCTTCGAGCAATTCTTCTGGTTTCAACTTGGCAAAATCAGCAACTTTTTCTTGCGGTAAAAATTGACACAAGTTATCCAATTGGATATTCATCTCTTTCAAGGCAGCTTTCACTTTTGCCTCAGAAGTTGATCTGTTATCAAGACTCCAATCTGATTTATTTGTATGGAAAAATTCTCTTCTGATGACAAGTTCCGGTAGACCTGGTTTATTCTTCAATGTGATTTCCACTATAGCGCTTTGCTCACCATTCTTGATGAAACCCGACAATGTCTTTTGACGACCTAGTAATGTTGGAGCACCAGCTAAACCTAGACATACTGCACACACAAATGTACTCTTCCCTGTACCATTTGGACCGATGATCATGTTCAAAGAAGGTGACAGATTAAATTCTGTTAGTGAGTATGTGACGAAGTTTATCACTTTCACTTTGATGATTGTCCCTGGAGCGAACTTTTCGAGTTCTTCACCTTGTTAGTATACATATCCAGTGAGATGATGTTCATCACGAAAATATCATATCATACCCTCTTGATCCAGTGCTTTGCGTCTCTTCGAGGAGTGTGGCTTCCCGAAGGAATTCAAGTCCACCATTTCACGCTTCATTGTCCTCTGCCTTTGACTCTTTCCAGCTTGTGATTTCAGCGTCTTTTGGCCACTGTTATTTGGCTCAACATTCACGCTCTTCACGCTGATGATTTTATTAAATCTTCGTGTTCATTACGTAACAAATTAGTCATCAGATTTTCACAGAATCAATTCGCGTAAACTTTCAACTATTACGTGAAATAATAAACATTAAACCAATTATTACTTTGATTTGATACTTGAGTTTCACGTACAACAGCTGACAAAGAACCAAGGAATGCCGCCAAAGGGAAGAAAAAGAGGTGCTCCAAGAGGGAAGGCAAAGAATGGCGATGTGTCCGAAGGTGAAGAGGAATTGCCGCCTCCACCACCACCAAGACCTTTCAAAGACATTGAAGGGCTACCATTATCAATAGAGGAACCATCATACAGTATATTGAACAATGCCTTGTCGCTGAAGGATAGTGCTGTGCTATACTCGTCTTTGATGAGATCGAGAACGTCCTATACGAATGGGAATATCTTTGATCTGTATTGGGCTAAAGGTAGAACTAAATTCGATAATGATGTGAACGCCAGAGATCGTATGAATAAGTTTTGTGAGTGTTCCATGACGCTAGGACCACATAACTACGACGTTAGATTTTTCATCTTGAAGAATGAGGAAATTGAGAAGAAAAGACAGGAGGAGAAAGATAAGAAGAAGGAGAAAAGAATAGCTGCTAAAAAACTTAGAGAAGAGAAGCAAAAGCAAAGAGAATTGAAAAAGGCACAGTCAGATGCCAATGCTCAGACCGCTACATCTAACCCAACTACACCTCAGCCAGTAACTGGTGGGGCAAATGCCAGCGAGAATGCTACCAATGCTGATGGGAATGGGAATGATACTAGTAAAGATAAAGATGGAGACAACGATAATGATAATGACGACGACGATGATAAAGATAATGATTCCGAGGAGGAAGATGACAAATCACAAGGAGAGAAGAGTCGAAGTACCTCTGTTCAACCAGAGGCCCCTGTACAACAACAGTCAAATCAACTGGAAACAAAGTCGACAGACTCCAAGGATAATGATCCACCAGCAAAGCAAACCACAGAGGCAGTGGAAGGCTCACCAACTCGCCCACTTCCTCCATTGCAAGTGCAAAATAAGACACAAAGTCAAGATTCTACACAACAAGAGCAACAAGACAAGAAAAGTACATCTCAAGGGTCTGCAAATACATCTCAAGGGCCTGTAAACACCAAGGAACAATCAACGACTACATCTTCACAAGCACCTGTTTTAAAGCAACAGAGCACACAACCACAGTCACAGCAACAGAATGTACAGCCACAACCTGTACAAAGACCACCACCCCCTCCACCACAACAGCAACAGCCCCAGTCCGCCCAATCACAAAATGATCTAATGCAAACTCCAGAGAGTCAAATGATGATTGCAAACTTGAACGCGATTGCTCGCAGAGAGCCTTATCTAAACTCTTTGATGAAAATTGTCGCTACAGGAGATGCAAGACCTGAACAGATTAGAGAATTCCAAGGGTATATCCAGAGGGCTAAGGCTATGGGTCCAACACCATATTACCAACAAGCTTTTGGACATCCACCACCTGTGATACAACAACCACCTCCAAAACCACCGAAAAAGGTCAAGCCACCTAAAGAACCCAAACCACCAAAGGATAAACAATTGACTACGTTCCAAGAGATGTATGTTGATGGTGCTGATTTAGTGTTTGAGTTCAATGAGAATGCCAATATTCGTTATCATATGCCTAAGGATAGTATTATTGAACAGTTACCTAATGGTGACATTTTGGTGTCTACACTTGTTGTACATAACAGAGCCCAGATTCAGAAATGGGAGAATAGACAAAGGGCCAAGAAGGCCAAGAAGGAGTTGGCTGAGAAGGAGAAAGCTCAAGAGGAAGCTGAGAAGAAAGACGAAGTTGAAGTGAAGGAAGAATCAACAGAGACTCAGGACTCAAGTAGCCAGGCAACACCACAGAAGAGACAAAGAAGAACCCGAAAGACATTGGAACAAGAACTAGAGGAAACCAAGGCCCAAGATGAAGAAGCCCAGAGAAAGGCGAAAGAGGAGGCTGAATTACAAAAAGCCAAAGAAGAAGAGGAGAAGCGCAAGGCCAAAGAGGCAGCAGATGCAGATAAGGAACCCTTGACCTATTTCAGCGCCATGTCATTCACATTAACAAACATTGCTGAACGATACTATACCATTTTCCTCAACAGTTTCAATAAACCTGAAGAAGTCAAAGAGAAAATGGCCAAGATCCTAGAGACAGGTGTCCGAGTTCCCAAGCATTTTGTATGGTACTCCGTGGATGCGTATGAGGATGAAGAATTGGCTGAGAAATTGAGAGAAGCGTTATTCTTGGTGGAAAACCCGCCAAAGGGTAAGAATCGTAAGAGGATTGTGAGTATTTAATGTTGTTGATTCCTTTTGGGGGATGAGTTTACTAACTATGATTGGGAATTTAGCTTGAGGAGAATCCATTAATCGGTACACCTACGATGAAACGTGTCAAGAAGGAGTGAATTGGTATTATGATGCAAACTGGATCTCTAGACCACATTTATGCACAGGTGTGTTCTTGGAGGACAATTTCAACTCAACACCAGTAGAGACCAAAAACTGTTTATATTTCCCTTCCCATTTCAATTTCAAGTTTTTATCATTAAGCGTTGTAGCTATTTTCAAGACGCTTGAAAAATCTGTATCCTTGACTAGACTCTCAAAGGCTTCAATCACCGTTTGATCCCTTGCTGAATGTTTACTATATGGTCTCAACGAAGGGTCTATATGTTTCAAAGGTAGTTCAAATTGGTTTAGCTGTTCACCATCTGCTCTGGATCTCCATAATTCACAACCGATTGAAAGATCCGAATCGTATGAATAAACATTGAAATCGTAACGAGACGAGAAAGTGGAACTGGCACTGGTCCTCACTGAATAAGTCGATGAGATATGGCCCAGTATTGGGTTTGCAGCGAGTGTTATTGTCAATGGTTTCCCCGTCTGGGTGGATTGAGTGGAATATCTTAGCGCAGTGGATAATCCAGGACTCATATTCATCGCACCGTACCAGACTTCTGTCCCTATGGATAACGATGAGTTATTGTATAGTGCTGTGTTCAATCGTTCTGCGCCCTGTCCGAAATTATAAAGACATCTAAACCCCAGTAGGGCCTCATTTGTGCTGAAAATGTATTCTTGACTCAGTCTACCAGTGTCCCGTTGGTAATACATCGTCATTGTCCCATTGTTCTTTAGCTTGTCGTGACTAACACATTTCACTAGGATCTGTGATGTTTTCGAGAGTCGTTTGATAACCATTGCTTCAAGAGCAGAGCCTGGGAAGTACATACGTCCATAGTAAAGCGAGTGTGGTGTGAAGTGAGCCAGGGAGTTGACATTATTGTGATTGAAAGGTTTACCCAGGGGAGGACGTATCACTCTATAACCTTGGATAGCATCTTGCAAACTGATCTCTTTAGTTCCTAGGACGTTTTTCAAAGGAGATGATGAGTATAAATAGGCAAGGGATCCATTAATGTTATTGGCATTGCTCAAGGTCAACGATGTTGCTGTGTTTTCTGAGGATTTGGATGAGATTGTGGATTTTATGCCAGATGTAACAGGGAAGTCAATGAGTGCTGAGCTCAAATGTGTTAGTTGGTGATCTTACTATGCTATATTCAGAAAGTTCACTCACCTTGTGACGTTGCGATGATGTTCTCGTAGCTGTTGTTCTCGTTCCATCCCGTGGAGCTGTAGAATGTCTTGAGGATGTACTCCATGTAGTCGTACATTGTCCAGTGACTCAAGGTAGTAGTCTGTGGTATTATAGTCTTATATACTTATAGTAATTATTATATTATATATAATAATATTTGTTGAGTAGTGTACTGCTCATGTTTAGGTAAGCCATCTCCATCTCGAATATTCGAAGCATTCCATCAAAGACGTTGGTGGTGGCTGAAGAACTATCTCACTGGAAGATCTCTAGAGATCAGAAGCTGACATAGCCAGGTATTGATACATTCATCCACAACATTCACTTCACATCGCTGTCTCACTGAAAGAGCATCTGGTTGGAATAGTTGATTTCAGGGAAAAATATCAATTGTTGAAGAAGACTTGCAAGCAAAAAAAGCAGCCAGAAGAACAGAACCAAAGACCAAGAGCAGACTACCCAGAAGAAGATCAGCCATGGTAGGGTCAACGTGGAACGGTACACCGGTAAGGGACAAAGATGCTGAGCAGCAACAAAGGGTCTCCACTCCTAAAGTATCACCAGCTACACCTCCTAAATCACCGACTTTCAAAAGTACACATAGCGCTGTGGACGACGGAAACAACTCAAGTCGAAAAGACAGCACAGTATCACCAGCATCACCCTCGTCGTCTCCACTTTTGCTAGCGATGGACCATCTCACGCCGCTGACCTCAAGAGACGAAGATTTAGCGGTGTATTCAGATTCGGATGTTGGATCCCATGCCGCTGTTATCAATCGTGAAGGTCGCAACAGGAAGGTCAAGAGAGGAAGCAGCTCGACAAAGAGAAGGAAATCAGACTCGAGTGAAAGAAGTAATAGAAGTTTGAGATCCAGTAGTGGAGCTCGTGGTGATAGAATCACACCTACAACGAAAATTTTCAGAAATTTGTTGATATTGGAGGAGAGTCTACGACAACAATCACAAGAACAAAGAGTGCTTAGAAGGAAATTCACTGGGTTTTTAGCCGTGCTAGCAGGTCTTGCTGGGTTTTGTTTCTATAGTCTTTACTGTATGGATACAAGACAACCGCCAATGAGGAAATTGATGCTTCAATTCACATTGTTCTTCATCGTGGTTACATTAGCACTATTCCACTTATCAGGTGAATATCGAAGAACTATCATCATACCCAGAAGATTCTTCACATCGACTAATAAAGGATTAAGACAGATGAACCTAAGATTGGTTAAAATCAAGTCTCCAATTGGTGATAGATTCATCGATTTAACAAGATCTATAATGATGATCTTGGTACAACTGTGTCAGTCCATTTGGGGGTATACGGGCCCATTAAAAACTACCAGACTAGGTCAATGGTCTTCAGGGATTTTAAAGACCTTGGAAATTCGTGCTCAACCAAGAGTCGGTGCTAATGATGTGAAATTGACACTAAACCCTCGTGCGTTCAATTCAGAGATTAGAGAAGCTTGGGAACTGTACAGGGACGAGTTTTGGGCCAGAGAGGGTTCAAGAAGAAGACATAATCAAGCTGTCTCAGGTGAAGATCCCTCCTCGTCATCTGCCATCTCTGCAAATGCTACAACTGCACAACAACAACAGAGCTCTACGAATAGCACGGGTGGTAATGTTCTAGATAAGGGGAAACTAGTGGAGAAGCATAGAAAAGAGAGAAAGGATAGAAGACGTAGTAGAACTGAGGAACTACGCTCGTCACAGACTTCGGGATTAGCATCTGGGATTGATTTCAGACAATTGGTTTCTGATCAAGCTGTGAAGGAGAAGCGTCCACAGGGGGCCTGAAAATCATCCACCAAAACTTGCTAATCATACCGTGATATCAATATGGATTTAATGACAAATGACGTTTTAATAAATAAATTCAATTAGTGTAGAAATTTTGAAATTTATATGTTCGCGAATGTGTTTTGCATGACTTCAAATCCTCTATGTTGTCAACTTCGAGATCCAAAGTGTAGTGTAAACAATAGTATGGAATTGATCTTGTGCCCACATTTTAAGCAGTTACTGAAGGGAGAAAAAGCTCCAAAGGGTACCACAATGTCAGACTTCAAGACACAAGAGGAATCTGTCAGATATGCCAAACTGCTAAACCGTGTCAAGAATTCAACACAATTGGAAAAATTCATCAAGGCTATTGAGAAAACAGAGTCTCAATTACAAGACGAATTGGATAATTACATAGAATCCAGGACTCATGTGCAAGAAGAAAGGAAGTTGGAGCTCGCTAGAACAGAATTATCAACAACATTGTCCAATTCAAGTAGTCTCGTGGACTTATTATCCAATGCTGGATCGCTAGCCTCTAGAATAACAGCTCGTGTTAGATTATTAGATGCAGAAAGATCCCGGGTTAAAGAAACAGCCACATATGTTGGCCAGGTGAAACAACTAAAAGAGTTGATCCTAACGGCAAACTCTGCTATAGATTCACATGATTGGGAACAAGCCGCTAAATCCATGGAGAAAATACGATCTTTACCATTGGAAGGTGTGTTCATCGATACAGTGGTTCCATCGACTGATGTACCGGATTCTCCCAAGATAACAGTGGAAAGATGGATCGAACAATTGACTTCTTTGTTCACAAGGGAGTTCAACAATGCTGCTGACTCGAAAGATGTGGCGAAATTGACAAGTTTCTTCTCATATTTCCCACTGATTGGAAAGAGTCATATTGGTCTTGATTGTTATTCGAAATTTATTTGTAACATCATTGCATCCCAGAGTAAGTCCATCATCACAAACCAGTTTCAACAGGATAAAATTGGGTTTTATCCAGCCGCGTTAATGAGACTATTGGAGATCATTTCATCAATGCTGAATCAACACTCGGGGATCATTGGGAATTATTATGGAATCAGTGCAATGACGGGGATCATTGAAAGAGTTGAAAGAGAGGCAGATTCACAAGCTGGACTGATTAGTGATATTTTCTATGATAATAGAAATATAGCTAGATTGATTGATGATATTCAGAGTTACAAGTTCCCAATCTTGACAACTTATGCTACAGTGGCAGGGACCACGAATGCCGCTTCCAGAGCTGGTACACCACCTCGTCAAAGTTTCGATGGGTCCGGTGGTGCTAGTGGTACCACTGCTAGAAGCTCAGAGGATGGTGGGTTCTCCGTTGTACAGATTGGTGATATCACTTCAGAGTTTTCATCCTTTTTGAAATATTGGTCATTTTATTGTAAATTTGTTGCTGTGAAATGGAATGAGTATCAAGAAATACAACAGGAACAATTGAAATTGCCTAAACCTATCCTGGAGAGTAAATTTGGTAAAAAGATCCAAACTAAATTATTACCAGCCTATGAAGTTTTAGCAACTTTTTACATTAGAAGATCATTGGAACAGGCATTCCAGATCGAAGAATTCCCTAATTTGAACCCATACTTGGTTTCCAAAAAGACTGAAGCACCAGAAAACGCACCTGTATCATCCATAATCGAAGATTTGATCCTAGTGTTGAATACATCATTAAGACAAGCCATTGAAACTGGTCAACCTATCATAATTAAGAACTTGGTCACCAATATTAAGAAAATCTTGGATAATGATTACTTGCTGACCATTTATAAGAGACTACGTGAATTCCAACCAAAAGCAGGCACTGTTTTCAATCCTACCCAAACACACGCGGTGAATCAACAAGTTCAACAAACCAAGGCAAGTAACACCATGGGGAGTATCTTCTCCAGAGGTGCTTCAGCATTGAACCAGATTGCCGCGGGTGATGAAACAAGATTACACACATTTGTCGTATTGTTAAACACTTTGAACATCGGGTCAACATATTTCACTAAGATGATCCAACAGAATAATGCCATATTGGATTCGAATTATCCATTCGGTACGGATTCTGCCAAGTTGAGAGTTATTATTGATGGATTATCCCAGGGGTTCACCAAGAGATCCGAGGATATCTTGGAGGAGTTTATTCAAATCTTGTTTAACCAGGTCTTTAAGAACAAGTTGAAAATTCTATTGACTGATTGTTTCAAAGAGGCTGATTATTTGGTTAGCACTTATAACGAAGATGATACTACGATAGTGTCGAAATTTATTACACAGTGGAATAGTTTGATTGCACCATATTACAAGACTTTGGATTCAGCGATTTTCGATAAGTTCATGTTTACCGTTGTCTCCACCTTATCCAACCTGTTAGAACGCAAATTATGGTCATTGGACAATAATATCACCGAACTAGGGTCACTGAAACTAGAAAGAGATTTCAGTGGGATCATTGGTGAAATCACACGTTCGAGATACAATTTGAGGGACAAGTTCTTGAGAGTTACACAGATTATTATGATCTTGGGGTTTGATGACGAAGATGATGAGATGGATATGAATTGGGTTCTGACGCCTTTGGAAAGACAAAAAGCTAGAAACTTACGTGTTGATAAGAAATAGTATAGAGCCTATACGATTAGAGGGCCGTAGAATATAATATACAAAATTCGTTAATTTGTTTAAACATATGCTATATGTGACTAGTACTCTGGGTTCACAGATTCTTGAGATTTTTCCTTTTCCAATCTTTCTTTTTCCTCTTGGGCTTCTTTTTCCAACTGTATTTCCAAGAACGTCTTCTCGGTGCTCTTTGTAGGGTTAACTGGTCTATCTGGTCTGATTCTCAACTTATCTGGTAACAAGTCAAACTTTGGATGTGCTAAATCACAATCTGGCCCATCTGGACAGAACCCTGTCAAGTAATTTTGACAAATGATCTTCTTGATATGTCTGTTTTTACAATTTGGACCTTCTGGACAAAAACCTCGAGAATAGTTGAGACATTCAGGTATTTTCGATTGTGGATCAATGTGTAGGTATTGACATTCTGGTGTTTGGGTACAGAACCCGTTCTTTGAATAAAATAAACATTCTGGCATCTTTCTCAAGTTATATTCGTGTAAGAATTCACAATGATCACCTTTTTTGCAAAGACCTCTGAGCCAATGCTTACAGACGATCTTGTTACTGTACATTGGTGACACATGTTTGTTATGACATAGGTCACCATTAGGACAACCTCCATGACCATTCCAAAACTGACAAACTGGTCTATCTGGATCTAAACCAAAATTGTATTCTGTTCGTAGAAATGGTTCAAAGTTGAATTGGTAGTTTGATGTTTGTGGATGTATCACGGACATGGTATCTGAGTAGCTGAAAGATATATGGGAGTCCTGCTTGACCTTTTAGATAGTGTGAAACTGAGTGATTGAGGTTGATCTATTTAATTCTATATTATTCAATGTATACCATAATTTCTAAGCATCTTTGTTTCTTTCTTTCTTTCCTAGATTAGGATTACATAAATTATTATGTAATCAATCCCAGAAGATTCGCGAATTGAAATCTGTCAACTGGTTTCCGTTATAAGTCCTCTATAGTCTATAATTTCATACAATATTCTAAGTCAGACCAAGGTACACAATTAAATCAGCTTGATGAAGACACAGCTCTACGATATTAGCACTAGAATTAAGCCTCAGAGAAGAAGGTACATCCGCTTTATTGTTCTTTAGATATTGTTATATCAGTTATTCAAGTAGATTGACCGAGGTAGAACCCCACAAAACCTGTTATACTTTAAAGCATCCTAAATGTTAAAAGCAGCGATCAAGAAGCTCAAGGCAAAACTCAACTTGAAACTTGGATCTTCCAAGAACAACTGTCTTAAATCAACTCTATCAGCACCAACTTTGACAACAGAGGTCCAAGGAACTGTGATTATACCACGAGAGTGTAAGAACTATAGATTGTTGAGTTAGTAAGAGTCTTTGATGTGATGATTTTGATCAAATACATACCTGCAATGTCAAGATAGCAGAGAGTGAGATAAACACCAAGACTGATGACAATTTACCAGCAATGACACCACAGAACAGGCCCAACAAACTCCCATACGACAATTGTCTGTATTGTAAATTCCCATTGAATCTTGATCTAGTTGGATGATTCACCGCTTCCGGATCTATAATCTTTGGAACATTCTTTGTAGATGGGGCATTAATGTTGATAGTACCTAAATTTCCCACAGCTTCATTGAGGATCTTAGAGTGTGAGTGTAACAAGACAGTGGAACTTGCCCCCAAGAATAGACCCAGTTTGGCAATTGTACTACCATGTGAAGAGCCTGCCTGTCTAATAGTGGATGTGTGTAATCTCTTGGAGGTGTTCTTTAGGATTGATGGAATAAACCCTGTGGACTTGATGGAGCGAGATGCTATTCTGAATGAGTTTGGTGCGAACATTGTTTATTACTTTGGCGTTAATTGACTTGAATGATAAAGAAGGTCTTTGATAGGTCAATTGATGTGAAATATCAACACGAAATGAAGTTTACAATAACAAAACCAAAATGTTGGGTTACATTCGAGTACTATAGTTTGCTATTTGGTGCATATCTGGAACTCGGTAAGTGCACTCTCTTGTAGCATGTGATTGCTTAGTAATGAACGGTGACGACGCTTATGTAATTGGTTCTCCCACATTTGCGCAAAAACTGTCGTATTCCCCAATGGAGTATCTGCGTTGCAAATTGCGTAACTTTTCTGTCGCGCCAA
The DNA here is from genome assembly GCA_030674255.1 of Hansenula queroliae. Lineage (NCBI taxonomy): Eukaryota > Fungi > Ascomycota > Saccharomycetes > Phaffomycetales > Wickerhamomycetaceae > Hansenula > Hansenula queroliae. The sequence goes on along the minus strand of JAJLXP010000067.1, from coordinate 31,818 downwards.
AACGGCGGAAAGGACTGCTGCGCCAACCGTCCCAAAGCGGTAAGCACTCGCCAGCCCCGGCACTTTACTTTTTTTTAATAATTTTCGAAACTTTTTTTTTCACAGAGTCTGAGAAGCCGATTTCTGGGTCTGGCTTTCGGTCGTGTTAGGCTCTCGTTCTTTGGCTAGCGCAGTCTCCAGTATAAATTTAAAGGAGCTCCCACTTTATGAACTCACGTACAATTTGAAAGTATTACTACCATAGTCACAAGACACACAGACAACGACAGCCACATACCAAAAACCAAACACAACGCGTCACAATCTTTTACCGTGTTGTTTTCGATCTCATCGCTTGACACAAACTTTATAATAATAATTTATCAACCGCTTACTATTCGGTCTATTATCTAACAATAAAGCCACAACAATATCGAAAAGAGATATTCTCATTAGCCACAACAACAATGCTTGACCAATTCCACAATAAACACGCTCTGGCAAACACTTTGAACCAGCTACAGCCGCAAAAGATCAGCTCAAACATATGGATCGGTCCGTTGAACTCGACTGCTCAAAATGTGTTCCTATCTCAAAACAATATCAAATACATTATTGGTATAATGCCAGCACAGAAATGTTGTTATCATTTGAAATCTTTCACCAAGGATACCAGCTGCTGTGTTGCCATTGATCCAAATTTCAATATCCAGAAGCTAACCGAGGACGAAGGCGCCGCTGTTATGAAGTTCAACACTGATTTTTCACCAAGCGTGTCATACGTGACTGATAACAAAGTCAACCAAGCTATACTGACAAGTATTGACTTTGGTAAATTGCTAGATGACTTCTTAACACTGATCAAATCCATACAGGAGAAAGATCCACAATGTGGTATCCTGTTGTTTTCATTAAACGGTAATGATAACGCGTTTACCAGTTTCGCGTTAGCTCATATAATGGATTCACACAATTGTGATGTTTCACAGGCTTTCAGCTACTTACAAAGCATAAGACCTAGTGTGGTGGATTATGACGAGTATGGGTATTATGCCAATGAGATGTTGATGTTTAACTTGAACAATAAGGCTAGACATAGATTTGGCGATCCAAGTTCCACACCAAAGAGTAAAAGAGCCGCCCGTGATGCCATGGAAGAGGAAGAGTTGCATCACAGCCCTAGAAACGTCAAGAGATCCATTATGTGATCTTTTTGTATTGTACCTATTTATTATCTTCTATATAGTTCTTTCAATCTCTACTGTTTAATACGCTTATGATCTTCAATATTCTCTACAAATAAAAGTTTTACTATAACATCATAGATTGACTGTACAGTAAAGAATGACTATATAAACCGAAAAATTTCAAACAATTATTAAATATACACTGACCATTAAAACACATGCGAACGAATTTGGGAAGAGTTCTCCTACTTCTTCAAAATTGTGACAACATCTTCATCCTCCAAAGTATGAGACAACCCAACAAATTGAGGTTGATGCTTAACACTAGACCCGTAAACAACGGCGTTTCTGAAATCCTCAACCAAACTCTTGTGGATCTGGTTACAGAAATCCTCCACAGTGCATCTATTAGATCTCAACACAATAGGTTCGTTGAAATCTGGTAGTTTCCCCTTTGGCTTTGTATAAACACGGACCAAGTTTAATCTATCCCACATGATTTCTAATAATTCATCCAAGTTCCATTCTTTTCCACTACTAATTGGAACAGCATTTGGCACACGGGTCAATAGTTGTAATTCTTCGATAGAGAAAGAATCAATCTTGTTTAACACATAGACTGCTGGGATGTATTTTCTTTGGGATGCTTCCAAAGTATCGATCAAATCATCCACAGTGGCATCACATCTGAAAGCAATATCGGCACTGTTTAACTTATATTCACTCATAACGGCTCTGATTTCATCATTATCCAAATGTGTCAATGGAACAGTGTTTGTAATGGAAATACCACCTTTTTCCTTCTTCTTAACAATAATGTTTGGTGGCTCTTTATTCAATCTGATACCAAACCCTTCCAATTCCTTTTCAATGATTCTCTTATGCTCCAAAGGCTTATTAACATCCAACACAATGAAAATCAAATTACATGTTCTGGCAACGGCAATAACTTGCTTACCTCTACCTTTACCATCTTTAGCACCTTCGATAATACCTGGCAAATCCAACATTTGGATCTTGGCACCTTTGTAACGGATAATACCTGGCACAGTGGTCAAAGTGGTAAATTCATATGCAGCAGCTTCGGAGTGAGTACCTGTTAATTTACTTAACAATGTAGATTTACCCACAGATGGGAAACCAACAAACCCAACTGAGGCAACACCTGTTCTGGCAACATCGAAACCAATACCGGCACCACCACCACCACCACCGGATGGGGTCAATAACTCTCTTCTCAACTTAGCTAACTTGGCTTTCAATTGACCCAAATGGAACGAAGTTGCCTTGTTCTTTTGGGTTTTGGCCATTTCATCTTCGATGGCTTTGATCTAAAAGACACTTGTTAGTATAATGAGAACGCCTGATAAAGACCTGTGGTCAAAACTCACCTTCTCAACGGTTGTAGACATCTTTAAATACCGGTTTCTCCCTTTACTTTGCCTCTAAAATAGCAGTTGAAATGTTGATCTTTAGACGTTTTCCAGTATATATCCAAATTGTGATGTCCCCGAACCAGCAAATTTTTTTTTATATGGCAAAGCTGCGAATCTGGTGAAAAAAAAAAGACAGTGGAAAAGGTCAAAATTAAAGGCGCTAGATTGAAAGACCCTTTTGATCTGCTCAAAAATAGAAGACGTTCTTGCATTTTGGCGTTTAAATTGAACAATGGCTAAAAAGTATGTTGTTAATTTTGTTATGGGTGTTTTTTTTTTGCTGGATTTGGAGCACTAACAGGGCGATAATTTAGAGATAAGAAAGGAAAGAAAGGTGGTAATTACTGGGACGAAGAGTACGAAAACGAAGCTCCTCAAGCTGAAGAGTTCGGTACCCCAGCCGCTACCGCTGAGTCTGAAGATGCTACTCCAGCTGCTGACGATAAGGCTCCAACCGAAGCCACCGAAGACGATTTCGGTGGTGATTTCATGGCTACTTTGAGAAAGAACAAAGAAAAGAAGGCCAACAAGGCTGCCGCTGCCGCTGAAGAGAAACCAAAGGGCGCTCCAGTTGTCAAGTCTAAGAAAGAAAAGGAAAAGGAAAAGAAAGAGAAGGAGAAGCAACGTAAGAAGGAATTGGCCGCTAAGAAGAAAGCCGCTGGTAACAACAATAACAAAGCTGACAACTCTGCTTCATCTTCTAAGCAAGCTTCTGCTGAACCTTCTGCTCCAAAAGTTGAAGAAGCTCCAAAAGCTGAACCAAAGGGTAAAGGTAAGAAGGTTCCGGCTGGTATTGCTGCTTTGAGACGTCAATTGGAATTGAAGAAACAAGCCGAAGAAGAAGCTGCTCGTTTAGCTGAAGAAGAAGAAAGATTAGCTAAAGAGGAAGAAGAAAAATTGGCTAAAGAAGAAGCTGAAAAGGAAGCTGCCAGAGCTGCCAAGAGAGAAAAGGAAAAGGCTAAGCGTGAACAATTGAAAGCTGAAGGTAAATTGTTAACGAAGAAACAAAAGGAAGAAAAGAAACTTCTTGAACGTCGTCGTGAACAATTGTTGGCCTCAGGTGTTATTGTTGAAGGCTTGCAAAAACAAGGTGAAGATGCTCCAAAACCAAAGAAGGTTGTCTACGGTAAGAAGAAGAAGTCTGCTAAAGTCTTGGAAGAAGAAAAAGCCGCTAAGGAAGCCGAAGAAGCTGCCAAAAAGGCTAAAGAAGCTGCTGAACAAGATGATGACGATGAAGCTCTTATCGATGACTGGGAAAACATGGCCTTGGATGATGATGAACCTGTTGCTGAAGACTGGGAAGCTGCTGGTGAAGAACCAGTAGAAGAAGAAGAAAAAGAAGCCTCTGAAGAAGCTCCAGTTGAAGAACAACAACAAGAAGAAGCAGCCGCTGAAGCTGAAGAAGATGAAGAGGTTGAAGCTGAAATCTCAAACAAAGAAGCTCTTGCTGCTCAAAAGGCTAAGGAAGAAGCTGAATTACAAGCCAAGGCTAGAGAAGCTGAAGAAAAATTGAGACAAGCTGAAAAACAATCCAAGAAAAACGCCAAATCCTCCAATGGTCAAGATTTACGTTCCCCAATTTGTTGTATCTTGGGTCATGTCGATACTGGTAAGACTAAACTTTTGGATAAGATCCGTCAAACTAACGTTCAAGGTGGTGAAGCCGGTGGTATTACCCAACAAATTGGTGCCACTTATTTCCCAATTGATGCCATCAAGACCAAGACCGCTGTCATGGCTGCTTATGAAAAACAACAGTTCGATGTCCCAGGTTTATTGATTATCGATACACCAGGTCACGAGTCTTTCTCCAACTTGCGTTCTCGTGGTTCCTCCTTGTGTAACATTGCCATTTTGGTTATTGATATCATGCACGGTCTAGAACAACAAACTATTGAATCTATTAGATTGTTACGTGATAGAAAAGCTCCTTTCATTGTCGCTTTGAACAAGATCGATCGTCTTTACGATTGGCAAACAACTCCAAACAACTCTTTCAGAGATTCTTTCTCCAAGCAAACTAGATCAGTTCAACAAGAATTCGATGATAGATACAACAAGATCAAGGTTGCCCTTGCTGAACAAGGTTTGAACTCTGAATTATATTTCCAAAACAGAAACATGTCTAAATACGTTTCCATTGTTCCAACATCTGCTGTTACTGGTGAAGGTGTTCCAGATTTGTTATGGTTATTATTGGAATTGACACAAAAGAGAATGTCTAAGCAATTGATGTACATCTCTGAATGTGAAGCTACCATTTTGGAAGTTAAAGTTGTTGAAGGTCTTGGTACCACCATTGATGTTATCTTGTCTAATGGTTACTTGAGAGAAGGTGATAGAATTGTGTTGTGTGGTATGAATGGTCCTATAGCGACGAATATTCGTGCCTTGTTAACACCACAACCGTTACGTGAATTGAGATTGAAATCTGAATATATTCATCATAAAGAAGTTAAGGCCGCTTTAGGTGTTAAGATTGCTGCTAACGATTTGGAAAAAGCCGTTGCTGGTTCTCGTTTGATTGTTGTCAACAGTGAAGAAGAGGAAGAAGATGCCATGGATGAAGTTATGGATGATTTGACTGGTTTGTTAGACTCTGTCGATACCAGTGGTCGTGGTGTTACCGTCCAAGCCTCCACTTTAGGTTCTTTGGAAGCCTTGTTAGATTTCTTGAAGGATATGAAGATTCCTGTTATGTCTATTGGGTTAGGTCCAGTTTTCAAACGTGATGTTATGAAAGCCACTGCCATGTTGGACAAGGCTAAAGAATATGCCGTCATGTTGTGTTTCGATGTTAAAGTTGACAAGGAAGCTGAACAATACGCTGCTGAACAAGGTATCCAAATGTTCACTGCTGATATTATTTATCACTTGTTTGATGCATTCACTGCTTACCAACAAAAACTTTTGGAACAACGTCGTAAAGATTTCTTGGAATACGCCATTTACCCAGTTGTTTTGAAGACTGTTCAAATCATTAACAAACGTAACCCAATGATTATCGGTGTTGATGTTGTTGAAGGTACATTGAGAATCGGTACTCCAATTTGTGCTGTTAAATTAGATCCAGAAACCAAGCAAAGAACTACCATGGTTTTGGGTAAGGTTGTCTCTTTGGAAGTTAACCACAAATCCGTTGACATTGTTAAGAAGAACACAACAAGTGCTGGTGTTGCTATGCGTTTGGAAAACCCATCTGCTGCTCAACCAGTTTGGGGTCGTCATGTTGATGAAAAGGATACTTTGTACTCATTGATCTCCCGTAGATCTATTGATACTTTGAAAGATCCAGCATTCCGTGACCAAGTTGCTAGAGATGATTGGTTATTGATCAAGTCATTGAAACCAGTTTTCGATATCAAATGATCCCTCATAAATAAGTTGTCATATTTCGTTTCTTCTTAATTGTTTTGGTTTAAAAGTGTTTTCAAAAAGTACATAGGTGTAAATACACAGATTACGCATCTGAAAGAGCTGTAGGCCATTTCATAAACTACATCACCTTTAAAAATCTATATGCAGTTTATTTTTTTTTTAATATACAAAAACACCTTAAAATCATAGTATACAAGAGCTAGCGAGCAATGGCACAAGGCCATACATACCCACTAGGCTGAGTTACGGGCTAACAAATCGAAACTACCGGTACCAACATGGGCCAATTTACCCAAAACAATCTTGGCAGATGGTGTTTCTAATTGTTCACGATCACTGTCCAAAACAGCCTTAGTCAAGAATTGACAGGTAGTTTCGTAAGACATCTTCATGAATGAAGAAGTGGAAGATTCCATACCTTGACGGTTGAAAGCCAAGTAAGTACCTTCTCTGGTCATCATATCACCAATTAAATCCAAATGACGCGAACTGACGGCGATAGCATAACGACCGAAAACGTTTTGAATTTCATTGACAATTGTTTGTCTAGCAGCTTCAGCACCGTAGACACGTAAGACAGCAGCAACATCATTCGAACTGATAGCATTGACGTTGATGAAATCATCGTATTCCCACATGGCTTGGAAGTTAACACCTTCAGTGGTCAAAACACGTTTACCATTTTCTGGTTGTGGGTGTAAACAACGACCAATGTTTGGAACTTCTTTAACGACAACCTTACGACAGATGTCTTCAACAATGTTGACCATAAGTAATTTTTGGGTCTTGGCATCCAATTCTAATTTAAATTCACACCATTTACCATTGACATCATCGAAGTTGAACTTGGTGATCAAAGTGTGAGCACCCAAAATGGCGGATTGACGTTCACGCGCAGACTTGGACAAGTCAACAGTAACAGTCGTGTTGGCAGCTTCTTCGGAATCGCTGTCAGAGTCAGAATCATCCTCACTATCAGAGTCACTGTTAATTTCTTCATCAGATTTTTCAGCTTTTCTCATAGTTTCAACTTCATCGTCATCTGGACCATCGTATGAAACTGATTGTTTACCCTTGTTACGTGATTTTTCATCATCAGCATCATCGTCCTCGTTGGTCTTAGATGAGATACGTTCATCAGCACCCAGTTCGGTTTGAGATTTTGGAACAGCTTTACCAATTTCTGGTAGTGATTCAGTACCAATCTTTCTTTGTTTCTTAACTTCCTTAATGATTTGAGCTTCCAAAGTCTTCAAGAACTTGTTAGTAATAACATTTTCCAATTGTTCTTTAGAAACATCGTATTCTTCGTGGTATTGTTTGCTGTCGAAAAATTCGAAACGAATAGCATAAGAACGAGATGGGGTACCATCTTCAGAACCACCGGAAGTTTCAGTAACGGTGACATGGTCAACCAATTCAGAGAAGACAACCTTAGCGACGGAACGACAGAATGCATCGGCTTGATCATCTGTGACGCTGTCTAAGATTGGCAAAGTCATTTGAGGGGTCTTAATGGATGCAGAGGCAGTCATGATAATTTCTCTCATACGTGGAATACCCAAAGTAACATTAGCAGCACCGTGACCAGCGAAATGGAAAGTGTTCAAAGTCATTTGAGTAGATGGTTCACCAATAGATTGAGAGGCAATGATACCGACTGATTCACCAGGGTTGATCAAAGAACGCATGTATTTCAATTGCATCAATGCACGGAACTTGCTGTCAGATAAACCATCCTTGGAGAACAAGTGCGAGTTCTCTTCGATGAAACTGTCCAACTTAGATTGGAAAGTTTCAGAAACGGAACCCAAGTATTTGGCTGGATTGTAGATAGATAAAGTTGGATCATACTTGTTAGATTGAGCATAGTGTGGGACATCCTTGTTCTTCTTCAAGTTCTTCTTAACCTTCTTGGAGTATTTAGAAGCAGTTTCAGTATCCAAATGTTCAATCAAAGCAGCTGGGTTGTATTTGGTTAACAAGGCACTGTAGTTATCAATACAGAATTTGAATTGGTTCATGTGGGATTCCTTGGTAACATCAACAGCATCACCACCATACAAAAATTGAATCAAAGAACCATCAGAGTTTCTAACAGAGTTATCGTAAGAAACGTGAACACCTTCCAATTGTTTAGTCAAACAACGTTGCAAGTAACCAGATCTAGCAGTCTTAACAGCAGTATCGATAAGACCTTCACGACCAGCCATACAATGGAAATAATATTCTTGTGGTCTAATACCAGAGTAGAAACGACCTTTAATGTAACCACCAGCTCTAGCATCGGTTTCGTATGGTTTGAATGATGGTAAAGTCTTACCACTAACCATGACTGGCACACGACGACCTTCTAAAGCTTGTTGACCTAACAAACACATAATTTGGGAAACGTTAACATTAGAACCCTTGGCACCGGATAGGGCCATTGCTTGCATGGAGTTGTATGGAAATCTCTTCATGGTACCATCTGGAACACACTTGGAGACAACTTGAGAAGTAATACTGTTAACCTTAGATTGAGTAACAGCATCCAAAATACCAGCCTTGTTATCATCACGTTGAACTTCTTGTAAACGTTTCAACAATTCTGGATCATTTGATGGAGTATCCTTATCCAAGTTGGTAACTTCAGCAGCGGCCAATCTACCAACATCAACAGAGGTCAACAAGATTTCACTTCTCCATTGATTACCCTCAGCGGTCAAACGTAAATCATCCATACCACAAGTGAAGGCAGTAGCTTGAATATAGTTGGTGAATAATCTACCCAAAACGGACAAAGCCTTACCAGCAACAGTTGGACCATACACTTCGTGTAAAGAGTGGACAATACCATATTGAGAAGCACCATATTGGGATTTATCCAAAATACCGCATAACAATTCACCATTTTGGAACAAAACAGTGTTTTCTTCAGAGCCTTTACCCCAGTATTCATTCTTGATCTTATTCTTGGAGATCAAATTAACACCAGGCATGTTAACAGGTGTGATATTCAACAACACAGTGGTGATAATTTGTTTACCAGTCCATAATGGAACTGGCTTGAAGATAGCTGGTGGCACAGTGACCAATTTAGCTCTTGAAGAGTGACCGTCTTCTGGACGAATACAACCATAGACATATTGTTGGTATTCTTCTCTAGTGAAGAAACTATCCTTGTTGGTAATCCAAACACCAGCGGAAATGTGATCTTGAATCAAACCTCTTAATGGTGAACCTGAAGTTGGGGTCAAATATTGATTATCAGTGTTACACAAGTTCATAGCTTCAGCACGAGCGTTTTCGTTTTGTGGCAAATGCATATTCATTTCATCACCATCGAAATCCGCATTATAGGCGTTAGTGTTGGCATAATGTAAACGTAATGTCTTTTCACCTGGTAAAACTCTAACTTTATGACCCATCATAGAGGCCTTGTGTAATGTTGGTTGACGATTCATAATGACGATATCGTTGTTCTTGATGTGACGGTAAACCTTCTTGTTCAACACATGACTGGCGTTACCAGATGGAGTCAACAATTGGTTAGCAAGAGCCTTACGTTGATCCAAAGTCATACCGATCAATGAGACAAGGGACCCATCTTCGTTTTGAATTTGAGTAGCACCTGGCCATTTATCTGGACCATTGATAACGGCTTGACGTAATTCAGCAGCGTTATGAGCGGTAACAGGTTCTGGGTATGTTAATTTAACGGCAAACACTGGTGGGACACCAATTTCATTAGTTTCAATGTTTGGATCTGGTGAAATAACTGAACGAGCAGCGTAGTTAACACGCTTACCCATCATGTGCTTTCTGAACAAACCTTCCTTCTTTTCCAATGCTTGTTTGATACCTGGAGCAGCAGTTCTAGCAGCATTAGCGTTTTGGTTCTTGGTGGAATCGATAAAGGCATTGACATCGTTTTGAATAGTAACGAAAGCGTTCATCAATCTGTTGAAAGTGATTTTACGTTCTTCCACAGTGACTTGATCCTTTTGCACAGTGGATATTTGGTCGTTTAAATCTCTAATCAACAACGCAGTGTTTAGCACTTTGGATAACAATTCATTCTGAGAGTTTTCATGAACTTCTTCACCCAATTTAGATGGTAAACGGAATCTTGTTGGTGGAACAATAACGGTTTGTAAGAAGAACAAATCAGCAGTGATCTTTTCAGTGGATTTTGGTCTTGAATGGAATAATAAGTTGAAGATGTTGTGTTCCTTCTTGAATAAGGCACGCATGATGTTTCTAACTTCGGTACTCAAGACGTATTTAGAACCACCAGTGGTAGCTCTCTTTGGTGCATTAGTTTGAGAGTCAACATCCATCTTGTCAGCATTACCAGATTTCAACATATCTTGACGAATATGACCTTTGACTTTGTTGTTGATTTCTTGTTTTTCCTTCAATGGGTTTTCAAACAATTTTGTGAAACCATCCTTACGGAAAGTTGGTGAAAACATGCTACAGTTACCACATTTTGGTCTTGAAAGGATCTTCTTGTAAAACTCTTGAATCAAACGTTTACGTTCGGCACTGACGACAGCGGTGATGATACCGTTTTCAGAGGTTCTACCTTCACTCAAAGCCTTAGCAATGGCAGTGTTGACAAAGTCTTCTCTTTCTTGTATTAGATCACGTTCAGCTTGTGGGTTTGCGGCACCGCTACCAACGTTTTCTTCATCGTCATCATCTTCTTCAATGGTACCCGACATACGGATGTTGTCTAATTCATCAGATTCCATCAATAACCCATATTGGATCAGTTTCAATTTACAAGCATAACGATGCACTTCTGTTGTTCTCAATCTGAAGTGATGACAATATAGACATGCACTTCTCAAAAAGATGTATAACTGGTTGAAGAATAATGGATTGTAAACAGGGATTGGTAACTCAATGTGACCTTGATGACCTGGACAGAATTTATCGTCAAGACCACAGGTGGCACACAAGTTTCTCAAAAAGGCACCTAGTGCAAGATCATAAAGACCACCAGAGATTGGATGACCCAAATTGTCAAAGACTTGTGGATTGGTGATTTGCTTAGCAGATAGGTTGCGAACTTCCTCTGTAGACAAGACACCAAAGTCAACAGAGGTGATCTCAGACCCGACAGGTTTAGAGATATCCATATTGACGGCTTGAGACTTGTATTAGTTAACCTTTAAGTCGTTTTGTAAGATCTGTGGATCTGTGGATCTGTATGTTTATAGGTATTAAAAAAATTTCATTATACAGATTATCTGCATAAGTAAAGAAAAAAAAATTTATGGCAGCGGGTAACCTCATTGCGAGCGCTGAGCGTGGCCCGTACCAGGAAGAGACAACCGTGGTGAACTATTCGCCCACTGAATCATTGGATCATAGTGTACTGATTATGTGTATCACTGCAAGTGCTCCAGGTATTTTAGCCGTCTGTTTGTTTTTAAAAGAAGTTTCGAATTTGCCGCTGAGGAAATTTTGCTTGATGTTTATAAATATTGAACTTTATTTAATTATACCTGCTCGGAAATGGTTGCTACACGTGACACCCCGGAATAATTCTAAACGGTTCTCGAAATTTGCTAATAAAAAACTTTGGGATCAAAATGTTTTGTTTACATTTAAAGATCGTAAGCATTGAAGTCCACGAGATCGATCCAGGCAGAGCTATTCATCACGGCGCTATTGCTAGAGTACAATTAGAGAACAAAGTGGCGGTATTTGCTCGAAGAACTGCGCTCAATTGACTAGATATCAGCTGGAAAGTACTGACTAAATTGAACGGATCTGAATCTTGAGCTAACACTATTAAACAATGTTTGGAACATCAAATACAAGCTCAGGCTTTGGCTCAGGCTTTGGTTCGAGTACGCCTACAAGTAACAACACTACAGGTGGTCTTTTCGGTAATAAACAGCAGGCCAGTGGAGGCTTTAGCTTTGGCGCTCCTCAAGCCAACAATAATACTGCTAGCAATACCTCAACAGGTTTTGGATCATCAAACACAGCTAGTCCATTTGGTGCCAATAAACCAGCCACTGGAGGTTTGTTTGGGAATAATTCTACAACAACGAATACAACCACAGGTGGTGGTCTTTTCGGAAATGCAAACAACACACAAACCACAGGGAATGCCACTACAGGTGGGCTATTTGGGAATAACGCATCAACTCAATCAACAGGAGGTGGACTATTTGGGAAACCAGCTTCAAGTTCCACGACGGCACCAACCACGGGTGGTCTTTTTGGGAATAAACCAACAAATAACACAGGAACTGGTTTGTTTGGCGCTCAAAATAACAGCACTGTATCTAATTCGCTATTTGGTGGATCAAATAACACCACTGCTCCAAAACCAAGTCTCTTTGGCGGTTCACAAACAAATACAACACAATCTTCCGGCGGACTCTTTGGCAGTTCAACACTGAACACTACAGCAGCACCAACCTCAAACTCTCTTTTTTCCAACAATACCAACAGTACATTGGCTCCACAACAACCAGTCAAACAATACAATTTCAAAGATTTACCGAAATCAATCACCGAATCAGCAAAAGCCTCAAAGGACTCTCCAAGTACCACTGCGCCTGTGCGTAAGAGAAGTCTATCATCAAGTTCAAACGCGTCGGTATCCGCTGCCAGATCAGGTATCTTAGATAGACTGAGTACTAGATTCAGCAGTTTGAAATCTCAAGCACGTTATGATTCCAAGGGTTTATTCTCGCCAAAGAAAGATATCATGCAATCCGCAGTGGCTACTGATAAGGCTAGTGATGCTACAACTTCTAGACTATTTGTTAGACCATTTGCCTCTTCTAATCACAACTCTAGATCATCTACAACTACAGGAAGAAGAGTCATTTCCACTGAATACTTGAAATTGAAAGTCGACCCTAATAGAAGTGAGACAAGAAGACTGAAAATTTTTGGTGAAACAGGCGGTGCTAAGAAGATTAGGGTGTTGGGTCGTGATGGCGATGATAGTGTGACAGAATGGGAAACCAATGGAGTTATCGAAGAGCCCGCAGCAGAAAAAATTAAAGCCGAAAGCATTGATGAAGCTGATCAAAAACAACAAGTAGAAGAAACACAGCCACAAAAAGCTCAAGAATCATCACATGCCGATACCATCAGAGACGCTACGGATGATAATGCATACTGGTGCTCACCTTCTATCGATGAGCTATCTAGATTGCCTTTAAGACAACTCGCTGAGATTGCTGATTTTACTATCGGTAGAAAGGGCTATGGTTCAATTAGTTTCGAGCTTCCTGTTGATCTAACTGCATTCTCCTCCGATTTGAAAGGCTACCTATTTGGCAGTGTCGTGAAATTCAACAAGAATAGAACAGTTGAAGTTTATCCAAATGACAAGATCCCATTAGGTACCGGCTTGAACGTACCAGCCACCATCACATTGGAGAAATGTTTCCCTGCTACCAAGAGAGGAAGAAGTAGTGATAAAGAAAACAATAGAGATTTGGAGCTAAGATTATTTGTGAGAAAGTTGAAAGAAATGAAAGATATGGAGTTTGTGACATATGATCAATTTTCTGGAAGTTGGACATTCAAAGTCAAGCATTTCAGCATCTGGGGGTTAGTTAATGATGATGACGATGTCATTGATGTTGAAGCTGAACTTGAACAACTGAAGCGAAAGAACAAGGAGAAAAGGGCTGCTGAAGCCAAAGCTGAAACCACTGAAACCGTTCCAGAATCAATTATCAAGCAAAACGCAGTCTCTGATCCGTTCAACTCTCAGAAGATTGAAAATCAACGTACTTTCAAAAGCAGAAACCTAGCAGAAGATACCTTTTTGTTCAAGAAGCAAAAACTCGATGAAACTTTCGATTACGACACTACCGATATGATGCCAGGTAGTTTTATTTCAGGCCAAACATATGACTTAATACGTTCTCAAAATGATCACACTAAGGAAGATATCTTACCGTTGCATGTCATCTTATCAGATGACGATCAAGACAGTGTTATCGATAATAACGATATGGCTGTTGTTAAAGCACCATTGGGATTAGTGAACAGTGATGATTCCTTCTCTAATGAAAATGACGATTATCTCATGGATGCCGACTCCGATATCGTCGATGAGAAACAATATGAACCATATGATGTTGATGAAGAGGATTTCAGAGATTTGGAAGTGGACCCAAAGGCTGCCATTGCTGAAGACTGGAGTGACCAACTGGCTCTTTCTGCTCAAATGGATTCCGCATATGGTGAGGAGCCTTCAAAGAAGGTTTTTAATGGAGCCAAATCATTGATACATGGAACTTTGGATGATTTGATTTATGGTGATTTTTCTAAAGCTGTCAATGAGAGAAAAAAGATTATGCAAGAACTGAGATTCGAAGGTCATAGTTTTGCCCATTTTACCAATGAAGCTAAGTTGTTGATCAAGAACAACAAATCTTCATCGTTTGTCAAAGAACTACCATTGCAAAACTTGTTCAATATACAAAATAGAAACGTTCTCAGACAAATCTATCAGAGACATTTACAATTATCACAAATCGACACCAGATCAAACAAAATACCTAAAGTGTTGAAAAATAAGGCATTGACATTTGATTTCATTGCCGGTTCATATGCAGTTGATTCAAAGATCAGAGAAAGATCAATCTGGTCTTTGGCCTCAATCCTCTTTGATACCAAAAATTTGTTGACTCCAGAGCTTTCGCAATTGGACAACGTTGAAGTTGTCAACAGGGTTGTGGAAATAACTCGCAGAGAAAAACTTGTTTCTTGGATCAGATCAGAAATTGAAGACGAAATTAAAAGTAGATTACAACAAACAGATGACTTTGCTGAGCAAATTTTCCTAAACTTGGTGTTGTTTGATGTTTCAAATGCTGCAAAACTTGCCATCAACACAAATAACCCATATCTTTCCGTTTTGATATCGTTATTAGGTTCCAATGACCCAAATGTAAAACTCAGTGCTGCTAAGCAAATTGAAGATTGGAGGAAAAACGCTGTGCTACATACTATTCCAAGAGGTATTCTTAAAATTTACTACTTGTTGAAAGGTGATGTTTTAACGAAAGACACCACTGCCAAATTAGCAGAAGGGTTATCATGGAAGGCAAGATTGGGATTGTTGCTATACTATGGTGATAATTCGGAGGGTATTGCAAGTTCTATCTCCACATTCGTCTCCTCAAAACCAACTGATATCCAAGGTGATGAATCTATCTTGTTCAACATTTTGAAACTGTATGTCCAAAAAGTCGATAACCAATATGATGTTGGTTCCATAATCTCAGCATTAAGACCAGTGGGGAGTCTCGATGTCAGATATCAATGGTACGTCTACGAGATCCTCGTTAGATCCACTGAACAATTGAAAATCAAGAAATCCGTCGAGTTTGGTGACCAATTGACACTCTTGTTTGCTGAACAACTTCAAGCTGGTGAATTGTGGGAAGAAGCCCTGTTTGTGTTGGCCCATTTATCCGATGATTTTGCAGCTGAACATCATTTCAAGGAGTTGCTTGCAAAGAAGATCGAAGTTTTCAACCAA
This sequence comes from Hansenula queroliae, assembly GCA_030674255.1. NCBI lineage: Eukaryota > Fungi > Ascomycota > Saccharomycetes > Phaffomycetales > Wickerhamomycetaceae > Hansenula > Hansenula queroliae. The sequence goes on along the minus strand of JAJLXP010000067.1, from coordinate 16,318 downwards.
AATCCAACATTGTTGGAAAGATTGGATACTCAATTGCAAATTTCAAGACCTTTATTATCAGAGGCCAATGCCTTGTTCCATAGATACTCGGGTGATTACTGGAAAGAGGCCTCTTTCTTATTAGACGCTGGTAATTACGAGGATGCACATGCTACCATCATCAACAAGGTGGCACCAACTGCTGTGATAAACAATGGTTCTAAGTTGGATCAACTATCAAATCTCATTCAAAGATTCCCTAAATCCAAACAAACTGGTGATTGGAACACTGGCTTGGAAATTTACAAGAATTATTTGGACCTGAAATTTAAGAACACTGAAAAATCACTAAAATTCCTTGCTGGTCATTTACAACTATTGAAAGAAACAAGTTTCCATGTTAAAGTTGCTGTCAGAATAATGTCCAAAGCTGTTGCTGACAAGATACTGTTGAACTCTGAGTTAAAGAACAACAGCGTCCCAGCTAACAAGATATTAAGTTTACCCCTAGGTGAAGGTGAGGCAGAATACTACACCATCCCGTTAATACAACTCAGCACTGCACAATCCTTCTTAGAAGGATGAGCTTTGCCTTACATACAAAAGAATACACCTGTATAATAATGTTACAATGAATCGCATAGTATAAAATAGAATCCTTTACACGGAATTTACTTTATAGTTGTAGATCAGAGAAACCAAAAACACCTTTATCACGAATATATATATGTATATGTATATGCATAGTTTCACCACTTAAGTATTACATGAAGTTAGTATTAATGCCAGTTGTATGATTATTGATCCTCGACTGAGTCGATTAATGCCTCCACGACATCCAAGATCGCAGTGGAAGCAGGAGAGTCTGGATATAGATCTAAGAAACTTTCACCAGCATCACATGCTTTCCCAATTCTTGGATCCAAAGGCACAGCACCCAAGAATGGGATACCCAACTCTTCAGCTAATGCCTTCCCACCACCAGTAGTGGCTTTGAAAATTTGTGATTCACCTTTACAATTTGGACACACAAACCCAGACATGTTCTCCACGATCCCCAAGACTCTTATATTGGCCTTTCGACAGAAATCAATCTCTTTTCTAACATCCAACAATGCAACTTCTTGTGGTGTCGTCACTATTAGCGCACCATCAATCCCGGATTCTTTCAAGTATGTATTCACAGAGATATGTTCATCTGATGTTCCTGGTGGTGTATCCACTATTAGATAGTCCAATCTTCCCCAATCCACATCTTTCAAGAATTGTTTGATTAATCCATTCTTTTTAGCACCTCTCCATATAATTGCTGAATCAGCCTCAGGTAACATGAACCCAATGGACATCATCCCCAAATTATCATTAACATACACGGGCGTCCAGCCTGAATTGGAAGCATGTATAGATTCACCTTCGGCACCAAGCATTCTCGGTAGTGAAGGACCACAGATATCTAGATCCATGGCACCAACTTCTAAATCTGGATCAGCTGCTAATGCCCATGAGAGCATTGATGTGAATGTTGATTTCCCCACACCACCTTTCCCCGAGAGGACAAGGATCTTATGGTCTATATTGGCTAATCTTTCATTTATAAGTGGGATATCAGGGTCTGGACCTTTTGGTAAGGATTCACAAATCTCTTTATTTGCACAACCATTACAAGCATCACCTTTACCAGCGTTTTCGGATTCTGGACCGGGACAGTGTTCTGGTTCTGGCTCTTTCAGGTGTGGATTATCCAGCTTGTTAAAATCTGCTTCTGATCTTCTATCCACAGCTATCATTTTATATCTCTTTATTATCTGTTTGAATAGTCGTTTGATGGTGATTTACAAAGAAGAAATAATCATATCACTTTTAATCAATTTGGCTGACAAACCAAAAAGAAATTGAAGTCATCGCCATAAAACGCATTCGCGAAAGTCCAGAGAGAAAAAGAAAAGCCGGAGAGATTCTTGACACATTTGGAGTGACTTTTTATTGAATATCTCACTACATAGGTATTTTGGGCATTATGTTTATTGGGATGAATTATGATTCTGCTGATCAGCTTTCCAATGATACTGATATCACCAGAAGTGTTTCCGAGAACCAAATTAGGTAATTTGTAGACTTCCCGATCGGGAAATTATGTGCTTTTTCTCATACTAAAAATTGGTCGCGTTTTAAAATCGGAATCTTTTGATGGAAAGTCAACTCAACAACAACAACCTTCAACGATTGCTACAGTTGACGTTCGTATTCACTTGGATTCGTTTTATCTATAAATCCTTATCCTCGGCTGGTTTTGTTTAATTGGAACCAATCGCAAAGAAATCGGGAATAGATCACAGACTATAGACGCGTGTCTACAGAGAATATAGAGAGGGCAATCATAATGACAACCAACGGTGGATCTGTGACTCCAGACTACGAGTCTCCAGCTCCTATCGAGATTGACTACAAGAGTCTCAGTGAAAGACAAAAATCCTACTTCGTGGATCAAACGAAACCAAAGTTCAATGTCCAAGATACTGCTAAGAGATTCAAGTACCTATTAGGGCTTACAGGCTTGTTCTCACATTTTATCAATAGCAAGGCTGAGAAGGATCCAAAGTTCAGACAAGTCTTGGATATCATCGAACAGGATAACGCAAAGACCAAAACTACCAAGTCAACAAACAATAGAAGACGTAAGACTGAAAAAGAAGAAGACGCTGAATTGTTGGAAGATGAAGAAAATGAGAACAATGTCATCACTGAGTTCACCGAGAGTCCTGCCTATGTTCAAGGTCAATTGAGACCATACCAAATTGCTGGTTTGAATTGGTTAGTCTCCTTGCATGAGAACAATATTTCTGGTATCCTTGCAGATGAAATGGGGTTGGGTAAGACTCTACAAACTATTTCATTCTTGGGCTACTTGCGTTACATCAAAGATATCAAAGGCCCACATTTAGTCATTGTGCCAAAATCCACTTTGGATAATTGGGCTAGAGAATTCGCTAAATGGACTCCGGAGGTTAACGTCTTCATTCTACAAGGTGATAAAGAACTAAGAGCCCAATTGGTTAAAGACAAATTATTGGCTTGTGATTTCGATGTTTGTATTACCTCTTATGAAATCGTCATTAGAGAAAAGGCACAATTCAAGAAATTCGACTGGCAATACATTGTGATCGATGAAGCCCATAGAATTAAGAATGAAGAATCTATGCTTTCGCAAATCATTCGTATGTTCCATTCCAAGAACAGATTGCTTATCACTGGTACTCCATTGCAAAACAACTTACACGAACTATGGGCATTGTTGAATTTTATCCTCCCAGACGTGTTTTCAGACTCTGAAGCCTTTGATCAATGGTTCTTGGCCTCAAATGAAGCCACTCCAGATCCTAACTCTGACGTTGCTACAAGAGAATCTACAAAGCAAGACCAAGTTGTCCAACAACTACATAAGGTCTTGAAACCATTTTTACTACGTCGTATCAAGAACGATGTTGAAAAATCTCTTTTACCTAAAAAGGAAATCAACTTATACATTGGTATGTCAGATATGCAAAGAAAATGGTACCAAAGTATCTTGGAAAAGGATATTGACGCCGTTAATGGTGGTATTGGGAAAGGTGAATCCAAAACCAGATTGTTAAACATTGTGATGCAATTGAGAAAATGTTGTAACCATCCATACCTGTTTGAAGGTGCCGAACCTGGGCCTCCATACACTACTGATGAACATTTAGTTTACAATGCTCAAAAATTAAAAGTTTTGGACAGATTGTTGAAGAAATTGAAAAAAGAGGGTTCTCGTGTGTTGATTTTCAGTCAAATGTCTCGTCTTTTAGACATTTTAGAAGATTACTGTGTCTTTAGAGATTATCAATACTGTCGTATTGATGGTCAAACTGATCATAGTGATAGAGTCAAAGCTATTGATGAATATAATGCACCAGATTCTGAGAAGTTTGTGTTTTTGTTAACTACAAGAGCTGGTGGGTTGGGTATCAATTTGACCTCTGCCGATGTTGTTGTGCTATATGATTCTGATTGGAACCCTCAAGCTGATTTACAAGCTATGGATAGAGCTCATAGAATTGGTCAAACCAAGCAGGTCAAAGTTTTCAGATTAGTCACTGAAAATGCCATCGAGGAAAAGGTTTTGGAAAGAGCTACACAAAAATTGAGATTGGATCAATTGGTTATCCAGCAAGGTCGTTCGATGGGTACCAATGCGGCACAGACAGCCAAAGGTACGTCTAAGGATGATTTGTTAAATATGATTCAATTTGGTGCTCAAGATGTTCTTGGTGCCAAAAAAGAGGATGGTGAAGATGATGAATTTGACCTTGATAAGATTTTAGAGAAATCTGAAGAGAAAACATCTAAACTATCAGAACGTTACTCCAAATTGGGTTTGGATGAATTGCAAAAATTTGCCTCTGATTCTGCTTATGAGTGGAATGGTGAAGATTTCAAGAAGAAGGAAACCACCAAGATCGGCGGTATGGTATGGATTAATCCAGCCAAGAGGGAGCGTAAGGAGAACTATTCCATTGACATGTATTACAAAGATGTCCTCCACACTGGCGGTGGTGGTAAAAAATCCAATGATAAGAAATTACCAAGAGCTCCAAAGCAACCAAACATTTTTGATCATCAATTCTATCCAATCAAACTACAAGAGTTGTTTGATCGTGAAAAGGCTTATTACAAGAAGACAATTGGGTTTAAAGTCCCATTACCTGATGGTTCTGATGCTGATTTTGAACAAAGAGAAGCTGAACAAAGATTGTTGCAATTGGAGATCAAAAACGCTACACCTCTTACCGAAGCTGAAGAGGCTGAAAAGGCTGAACTGTTAACTGAGGGTTTCCACAATTGGAACAGAAGAGAGTTCCAACAATTCATCTCAGTCTCTGCTAAGCATGGTAGAAACTCATTATTAGCTATTGCCTCCGAGTTCCCTGAGAAAACCGTTGAAGAGGTTCGTGAATACGCGCTAGCGTTCTGGCAAAACTATAAACAAATTGATGGGTATGAACGTTATATCTCCACTATTGAGTCTGGTGAGGATAAGATCCGTAAGGCCAAGATCCAAAAGGAGTCTCTCAGAATCAAATTATCACAATACGAGAACCCATTACAGGACTTGGTGTTGAAGTTCCCACCTGCCAGTACAAACCGTCGTGTCTTCTCTGAGGAAGAAGATAGGTACCTGCTATTACAATTATACAGATTTGGCTTGGATAGAGTGGATCTTTATGAACGTATCAGAGACTCTATCAGATCATCACCATTGTTCAGATTTGATTTCTTCTTCCAATCAAGAACCACCACAGAACTTGCAAGAAGGGCACAAACATTGTTAGGTTGTGTCGTTAAGGAGATTGATCTTGCTGGTACTAAGAATGTGAAGAATGGGAATGCCAAAAAACGTGGTAGAAAAGATGAGTTTGTCGTTGATGACGAAGGTGATGTGGAAGAGGTTGATGAGATTAATGATGATGAGGAGGAGCAATTACCTGTCAAGAAGGCTCGTGGTGGTAGAAGTTCTAGAGGCAAGAAATAAGTTTGGGTAGAATATTGTCTTTAGTCATGTATTTATACGTCTATTTGTTAAATGTACAATACTCTTTGAATATGCATATGCGATCTTGTCAATGGTTTGTACTTATTTTCTGCGATCTTTATCTGTTCAGCTAATAAAAGGTGTTGGAGATCATCTTCAATTTTATTTGTAACCTTCTGGAAAGTTGAGTATCTATGTAAAACTTCACCGTCCCTACCAATCATAAATTTCTCATAATTGAATTTAATCATCTTGGTATTCAAAAACCCATGCTTCATCTCTTTGAGGAATCTGAAAACTTCACTTTGGTCGTGTCCATTGACTTTAACTCTGGACATTATGGGGAATGAGACATTAAATTTCTGACGGCAACGTTCTGCAACGTACTCATCTGAACCTTTACGTTCTTGGAAGAACTGGTTTGAAGGGAAGCCTAAGATGATTAAACCAACGTCCTTGTACCGTTGGTACAGGTCTTCAAACTGTCTCAGTTGATAAGCGACATTGCACTGAGTAGCTATATTTACTATTATCACTATATTTCCCTTGAACGTATGGAAATAAACTGTTTTCCCATTAGCATCTGTAGCGTGCAAATCATGGAAAGTTATAGTATCCTTTCCTTTCGGTTTTAGAGCTGTATTTTTGGAAATACTTTGACGAGGCTCTACATTCGTTTTAGCTGGTGTTGAGATCTTCTTTGGTTTATGATCCTCAACTGCTATAGTTGTTGAATCTGATCGAATGGTAGGTTGAAGGCTTCCTTTTCCTGGTGGGCCAGACATCTTGATAAAGGCGTGTTGGTATATTTAGATGGATTCATCCTAGAAGCATCATAGAAGGATATCTTACACTTCTTATATCTATCACTTTACTAGGTACAGAACTCTTCCAAGGCATTTGTCGATTCAGGTATATAATTGGCGCTCTTACGTCTTTGTTTCGGTATACATATCTATACGCGTGTGCTGGACATCATCAACTGAAGATCACTGCATATTCTTCCCTTTTCTCTACGACCGCTGATCAACCAGCTCATTGTTTTGGGGGCAGGCCATTAAACACTGAACACCGAGCAGTAGGGGAAAAAAGTTGTTCTCTTTGTTCCTTGGTCTTTGTTGTTCTTTTGAGGTTGAAGTCGGTGTTTGAGCTACCAGTTGAACAGGTCGGTAAGTTGTTAAATAATGACCAGAAGTACAAAGGGCTATTCTGTAAGGACTCTACGAGATTTCAGATCTCCCGTCTGACATTGAGAACTTGGAATTTGAGATAGAGCATGAACCGATATTGACCTGGCCTTCGACCACTACGGTCTAAGCACTGGGTCTTGGAGTGTTTTCAACGATTTGTACGCAACTAATTGACTGGTTTTATAGTCTACATGACATCGAGGTACCGCATAGTGCGTTTAGCTAAACATTTGAAGCTTTAAAGATTGTATATGATCCGAGCCGAAGAAATTTCACCAAGGGCCAAAACGACATATACCTCTGTTCATCTGACCTTTTGGCTATGTTTCTAAAGGCAGCTTCTCGTGGAAAAGAAACAGCATTCTCAAGTGTACCTGAATCACGTCAAGTGATTGTGTTACTTGGGGCAGTTTCTCTGTTTCGCTAAGCATGATGGGTTAAAGCTCCGTCGCGCAAAGGGCAAAGTCAAGTGGAATGGAGATCAGAAAGGCGTCGACAAATTTCTGTTTCAGTAGACACGAGCCCTATTCTATGTCTAAATCTTATTTGTTCATGAGGAACTATCTATCTGGCCAGCCCATGGTCGATTCGGGTCTGTGCAGTATTCTGGACCGGCGATCCAGCAGTGAATGCGTCTGTACTGGTCAATGTGAACAAAGTGGTACGTGGAAATGGAGCCATCTTGAAGGATCGGCCAGCAAAGGAACCATGAGCGTTTGGTGTACCTTGCCTACCTGGGTAAATGCAATTAACTTAAGCTGAGGTTCACGGCTCAATTACTCGGGAGAAGCTCGTACGTCTCAATTTTAACTCGGTGCGTTTGTATAAACCTATGTATGCTGTAGTTGGGCATGTACGAGGGAACATGGTTGCTTGAAGTTTCCACAACGGTGATAGGGGATGATCAAGTTATCCCACTATCTCTTACACGCAACATGTAAATGAACACTTCAAGAAAGTGTACTTTTATTATAGCTTCTGCTGGAAAGTTTACAGGGATATCCAGCTTTATAGTTAATGTTGACACGTGTGAAGTTGACAGAATAGGTCGGAATATATGGTCAATGGTTACCATAATCAAGCGACATCTGTACTGAGATCCGTTCAACAACTACGTAGTGTGACCAGTTTGCTGATAAAGTAGCCATTACTGCTGAAAGGGTTGAACACGTAATTTCTTCGCAGATGAATTGGTGTTCGCACGGTGATAGATCTTGTGATTTTTGCTTGTCTAATGTACGAAATCCAAAGTTTCCTCGAATTAATCTATATGCCACCGATTTGGGATATGCGTTCTTAGACATAATGCTTTTGGCTCCTCTGTTTGTATCAGTTCATCAATGAGCAGGGGTTATATCCTATCAGATGGGTGTTGTCGCTAAGCTCGAGCGAGCCTGGTAGTTCTATGTTGAAGCCGATTCTCATGTAGACTTCCACTCGATGACGGACCTTGTTTCGCTATTCCTCAGTGCAGTATACCTACACACAAGTCCCACTAGAATCCACGGCCAGCTCTTGGTGGAAGGCCTCTCCATCCGGTCAAAGCTCAAACTGCCATTTGTACGTGTAAATTTTGACACAATTTCATACAATAACCATAAATCCGAGCATTTTAATCCCCATCACTTCCTTAAATTAAAGCTATTTACCAACATATCACCTATACTATCAAAGCCATGGTGCCATTGAACAGCGAAATACTACTCAAATTTGTGGGAAATTCACTCTCTGTGCTCAATAAGCCTTTGAAGGAATTGTGTCATGATGATTTATACACATTGCCTGATGCTTACGCTCATGAAGCTATTCCTCCAAATGTGTTCTCAAGTTGTAAGTTAAAGTATGGTGATTTCAACACTTACTTGATACTAACACAGTCTTTTCAAGACGTAAAGGAGCTGGTAAGGGTTTTGATGGTTAGAAAAATCGACCCAGAAGTGGACAAACTAAAGGACAACTTTGATGAACAACAGTATCCACTGAACTTGCTCGTCTGAAAAATTCCAATGATAACTATCATGCCGATACTAAAGTCATCTGATGATAAAACAGTCATAGATGAAGATTTCATTAGGAATGTCCCGCTCTTTGAAGATGCCGGACAAGATAGGATCAGGTCGGAGGCCAGGTCGAGCACCAAAACTATTAATTTTAATGGGGCGTTTTCCATATCAAAGAGAAAAATCGACAGTCTTGCTTCCAATTTTGAGGACAACTTTATTAAGCAGCTAGAAAACTTGACACCAGAAGATGTCCGGCTGGTGACTTCTTGCTTTGCCAATCAAATATTTTTCGGTGAGGCATACATCTCAAATGGCTGCAATACCAGCTCTGTGGGAGCGTCTCAAAGTGTTATCAGAAAGGTTGGATTACACTCCTGCCAGCTTTTGTTTGAAATGGTTCTTCTTTTTGGATAGTCTCAGGTAGAAACGGCAGTCGCAATTGGTGGATACAGGCAACTACTGTCGTTTGAAAAAAGAGGCTCTTCCTCACCTCGCAGAGACATTGTGATCGAGTTCAGAGATCTTGCATTGTCTCGAATGACAACACAGGACATTTTGAAAGAGGCATTGATGGGTATGCTGAGAGAGAACGTGTCCTGTCGCGTTGTTTCTGATGGGGTCACACATGTCTTCGTGACATTGGAGGATGGCACGGATACTTTGACAAAAGTTGGCATCATCAACTATCCGATGAATGATAATGCGGGAGAAGAACCACTTATGATAGACAATGGACTCAAGTACATCATGATTAGAGAAGGTGATGAGAATCAGATGTTGACTCCACAGTTATTCTATGCTCTAATTTTCGAAGATATGCGCAGGCTTGCTGAGAAAGATTAACCTGAAGAAGGATGAGGCTAAGAGCTGGTTGTTATTGACACGATTTATTTGACAGAATATCACGAAGTTTTTTAGTACGTGTAACTCTTGTCTTCTTGAGCTTCATTCTTTATGTAATTGAGCCCTTTAGCTGAGTCCGAACCTACTTTGATCTTTATTTGAAGAGAATTGTTTTTTTTTTTTTTTCTCTTAATTCTCGTTTATTGTTGGCTATTGTTTAACTATTCATATATAACATCTAGATCCATCTTTTGATGCATGTGTTAATATTATACTTCAATCTATCAAATCATGTTCTGTTCTCATATAGTTTGTCCTAGATAAATAGAGATTTTTCTTATAATCTAATTGTCTAAGAGATGGTACTTTGACTGACTTGTTAGCATCATTATAGACCTAGGTTTGAATCATAATTAGTGTCTTATCTCCTAATGTTCTGTTGTTCAGTTGTTCATTTGTTCATCTGCTCAATTTCACTTATTCATACTAGATAAAAAGGTGGCAACTTTGAGGATTTGTGATGATACCATTGTAGGTGGGTCTGTTGACTTCCTTCGGGTTTGTCTTAGGGCCCAGATGGTTTCAATATATTTTGAGATCCTCGCCATCTGATTTTGATTCATTGTTGTTGGTGCCACCCAATTTGAGATGTCTATTTTTTGTTCTTCATTTGGATTAAAATTTTTCCATATCATGTTTGAAATAGGACAATCTTGAAATAGATGTTCGATGTTTTCGGGGACATTGGGATTTTGACATAATGAGCAATATTTTAGGCTTAGTCTTGCATAATCAGGGTTTATCTGATTATTTGAAAAATTGAATTTGTGGTCATATAAACCAAGATTGAATTTGTGGAGTGCCTCTAGGTATCCGATATTGGTGGTTTGGTATTGATAGATTAGAGTCCAGAATTTTTTCCATTGTTGGGCTCCTTTTGTATTGGCTTCTAGTTTTGAGTTGGCATAGTCAGGATATCTTTGAAAATACTTATTTGCCTTGGTTCTGAGTTTTTTGTTAAAGTGTTTAAATGATTCAGTCGTGAGTTGTTCATTGTCAACATCTCTGAGATTCTGTTCTAGCGAAGTTTCGCAATCAGACAGCGTGTCACAGTAGTGTTGGTATCCGTTGCTGTTTAGATATAAGAAGGTCATATGTGATGGATTTGTGTTGATGGTTGAAGTGACTGTTTCCCAGGCTTAAATTTAGTTCATGCAAAAATTTGAGATCTGCCATATAATTAGGCATCTGCGTCTTTTTGGTGTAAACTCAATTTATGCACGTATCAACTTGATATTTAAAATTATATTATATATATATATCAAATCTCGATTTATTGCTCATTTGAGAAGATCATCCATGTAAAATAGTATCAGAAGTTGCTCTTTTAACGTCTGAAATTCTAGCTAAATTTCCGTACAAATCGTGTTGTTATTGCTTATTCTAATTAGTAAGCGCTGACGTGATCGTCAAATATAAGGCTGCCAACGGTTCCATCACATCAATTATACCCGGGCATCTTTTCCAAAAGCCAAAGCAGTCCAAACCCTCCAATCTTAATGCTATAGAAGCATCATATTTAATGGGTGTACCGTCAGTATGGGAGATAATAAGCAATGGGTTTGACGAAAGATTACCATTCGCCGTACTGGTGACCAACTTCTATAAAGAACATCATCGACCAATGAGAATAGCTATTGATGCATACCAATGGATCTTCGAAGCCATAGGATCGGAAATGTTCTTTGCATCGAATGCAAATGCTAGGACTTCGAGGCTGCTACAGATATTCCATGCACGGATAAGGACATTGATCTCTTTGAACGTTTCCTTCGTACTCGTATTCGATGGGCTTTTAAAACCAAGCTTCAAAAGAGATACAGATGGTCAACATGATTCGATGGCAAGCTTGGAGAATGCATGTTACGATGACGTTTACTTGGAATTCAACGACAAAGTCTCTGGGAATCCGCATTCGTTCGCTTCACACTATGCTAATGATACAAAGGATATTCGTGAGTTGAAAAAAGAGTTGACAAGATGGAATATCACCTATCTGGAAGCTCCGGCAGAAGGTGAAGCCCAGGCATCATATCTACAACAACAGGGGATAGTGGACTATGTGCTGAGTAACGATAGTGATACACTGATCTTTGGTGCCACGAAAATCCTACGAAATTTTTCCAAGTTTGAAGAAGACAAACCAGCAGGTGCAACAGCCCAAGGGCGAATGAAATCATATGATTACTATTGGTGTACACCAGTGGATGTGTCCAAAGTACAAAGAGTCACCGGGTTTGACCGTTGGAGGATTTTACTCTACTCTGTACTCACCGGTGCAGATTATAATAGTGGTGTGAAAGGTCTAGGATCGAAAAGAGCATCACAGATCGCACTGTCATCTACACAGTTCATTAAAAGACATATTGACGATGTTGAATATGATGAGTTCCCTGATTTTGCTACACAATTGAAAAACCTGTACTATAGAGATGAGCTACATGATTCAGAAGGTCATAGAGAGAGATCAGTGAGTTACCTGATGTTTCAACAGGCCATGTTTCAGTTTGTTTCCGATAGAGTCATGCAATATTTTGGTAGGAATGAGAGAACGCTGATGGATAATGGCAAGTTTGAGAATTTCCCTCCAGATTATGTTGTCATGCTTTATTTTTATCCTTTGTTGTTGAAGCACAATGATTCCTTCCGATTTGAAAAGGGTACAACAAATTTTGCAGAGACCGATGATGCTCAATTATGGATTGATTCACCAAATTTCGATGACTCTTTAGGTTATTTCGTCAAACATCCACCTCCTGGTGTTGCCAATGTGAAGCTTTGGTTTTGTAAGTCAATGTCACAGGCATATTTGGTACGATTCTTGAAGTATGAACTTGATGTGGAAGATGTTGTTATTGAGAAGGAGAAAACTATGGAGTATGGGACTTTTGACCTCGATGTTCTAGGTGTTAGGTACAAGAACTTCATACCAAAGACGATCGCCCAAGAGACTGAAGAAGATGATCATCAAAGACCAAAGAAGGGTTATCTAGAGTGGATACCCAAAGTGTTCATCCCAGAGACTTCCCAAGTATATTTGAAATACTTGGAAGTGCTAGAGCAAGAGAGAATTGAGCAGGAGCTTAAAGAGAAGGAAAAATCGTCACCAAAGAAACGTTCGCCTAGAAAGAAGAAGCCAACACAGACGTCTACATTGGAGACTCTGGGCTTTGTGAAAGCCCTAGGTGAGAAACCCAAGGTTGCTCCGACTAGACCTAGGAAGAAGTCAACATCACAAACTACAGAGTCAACAACTTCATCATCAGATGTGTTGCAACTCTTGACCAACATCCAACGATTAAAGAAAGTTGAAGCACCCAAACTCACACCACCCAAACCATCGAATTCATTGTTTGTTGATTCCGAGTCCGATCCAGAAGACGATAGCGATGCATTTGCTTCTGACCCTGAGTTTGAAAAACAATTGATCGCTTCATCACCTCAAAAGCCTAAGAACGAGAACGATTCACCAACGAAACATGTTGATTCCACAATGAAGAGTATGATACAAGAGAGTCCCATCAAGAACAAATCAAGAAAAGAGAATGTTAATGCAAGTCCCTCGAAAAACCGGACTTACGATGTTCATGAGTTTGAAAATGTGTTAGAGATCGATGACGATGACGATGATGAGGATTGGGATGTCTCGATGTCTAGTCCAAGAAGGAAATTGGACTTTTCAACACCAATTAAAAAGACTGTACCTAAGACTCCTATTTTCTCAAGAAGTAGGAAAGATGTTCAGGAAGTTAGTGTGATTAGCATTGCTGATACTTCGATGGTTGATACTTCAGAGATTATGGAAATATCACGTATCTCCAATGCATCGGGCTCTCCTACGAAAAATGGTGTCAATGCTGGATTTTCTGCGTTGGATCAGATCCTTCAAGAGCCTGAGATATCATCTAGTGATGAAGATTCTGATTAAAGATATGGACAATCTTTACTGTTAATATTATTTGTATAGGTCGATATGTAATCTACAAGGCCATTTGAAAGTGTAAATTGTCCATTACGTACTTTGATAGATGGAGGAAACCAGTGTGACTTCACTCACAATCTTCAAGACAAAACAGACAGCTATGTAGTCGTCTGAGTGACCATCTCTAAGTTATGGCCAACAATTGACTAGCAAAACAACGTCAGAACTCTATTGCAAAATTACATACGAGTGGACGGGATAGTACTTAGGAGTCACAAGTGCAATTTACTCATGGTACAGGGTGCTGTCTCTGCGTGATCACGATATTGTAAAACCATAGACTCATAAACATTTAAATTGACCCCTGTGACAACCAACGCTCGCTTATAACTTCCGTGCACTTTTCGCCCTGTCTTCTTATCGCTTATACTATAGCTTAGTCATAATCATAAGACATCGGGTGTTTTCAGATGTCTTGGACATTATGCTGCTGAGCACTGAACAAAAAGCTTAGAACTTCACCAAAATGAGTCTCCACTCTTTCAAGACCTCCCCAATTGGCTACTCAAAGATCACAAGATGACTGCAAGTAAACCAACAGTGCTGATTGTCGGGCTCGGTGGTGTCGGCTCAATGGCCGCTTACACTTTGCAACATAATGGGAAATGTGAGATCACTACTGTGATTAGATCTGACTACGATAAAGTCGTCGAGTCGGGGTACGAGATCCATTCTGTTGATTATGGGAATATTACAGGCTTCAAACCACATCATGTTGTCAAGACAGTGAAGGATTCTTTACAATATGGTCCTTTTGATTTCATACTTGTTGTCACCAAAAACATTCCAGATATCTATAACAATGAAGATATCTATGCTGAAGCTGTCACCCCGGGGTCCACAATCGTCCTATTGCAAAACGGGTTGGGTATTGAGACACCAGTCTTTGAAAGATTCCCAGGGAATATCGTGCTTAGTGGTGTTTCCATGATTAGTTCCACAAATTATCATGGTGTCATTGAACACCTAAGTATCGACTCTTTGAAAATCGGTGCTTTTGACAATGGTGTTGTTCCATACGCTGAACAAAGGGCTAAAGCACAAGAATTCATCGAATTGTACTCGAATAATAAGAATGAAGTCACATTGGATGAAGATGTGAAATATACTAGGTGGAGAAAATTACTGTACAATGCCACATTCAACCCAATTTGTTCCATCGTGGACTTGGATACCGGTCGTATGGACTACGCAGATGGGATTGAAAGTCTAATCAGACCAGCAATGTGGGAAATTGTTAAAGTCGCCGCCTCGGAAGGTGTAACATTGGATGAAGAGAGTATGCAAGTGATGATTGATTGTGATATTGATTTTTACTATGCTCCTTCCATGCTTGCCGGTGTTAGACAGGGGAACCATATTGAGTCTGAGGTCATTGTGGGTAGTGTTATCCAAGTTGCAAAGAAGAATGGTGTTGATATTCCAATCTTGTCTGTTATTTATCAATTGTTGAAATTGGTGCAATTCAGATTAAAAGAACAAACAGGGATTATCACATTGCCAAAAGTTAAGCCAAAGAAGAATAGAGATTAAGTGATCTAGATACCGCTACAGCATTGATGTGGTTGAATGCATACAAACATCTCGTATATAGAACACAATCATTGTAGGAGGCTCTTAATCATAAACCAGCTCTTTAGCCTGTCTGGCCTGTAACGCCCTCTCACTCTCCAAATGTGTCTGGGTCTTTGCACTCTTCTTACGCTCCTCTTGTAACTTCAACCCCAACTTCCCTTGGTTTGTTGATTGTTTATTTAACCTTTCCTCAGCAGCTTTAGCAGCAGCCTCTTTAGGCGAAAGATTAGACACGGGCGTCGTGCCCTGTGTGGACGTATCTACCAACTTGTGTCCTTGAGACTTGGTGGCACCTCTCTTAAATGTGGTGGATTGCTTTGTGGTGTTAGACTTTTCATTCGTCCTTTTCTCGGAATATGATGTCTTCTTCGTGGAGGAGGAGGTGTTTGATTCAGAGCTCATACAGTTCCCCATCTTGAGTCTTTCCTTGGATATTGTAGTACGTGATATGGTAAAGGAGTTAACGAGTGTGTGAGTTTGAACTTGAATGAGTGATGGCACTCGCGGGTTGGTTGTGGTTCTTATCTTCTTCAAGTGAGCTCCTCAAGGCTTAGCCTACAATATTGTTTCGTTCTGTGGATCTAGACTGTCAGATATTTACGTGTCAGTACTACAGTCACAAAGAGTACAAAACGTTAATTATACAATTCGGTAGTATCCAGCTTGTGTATCCAAGTATAATCCTTTTGATCAGTGATCTTGACTTGTAGTAAAAGTAGCCGGCTTGTTAATGATTAGAATCTTTGGCTGATAGGTGACCACACGATGGTCCAGTGCAGATTTATATTGCGGGAGACTATCTATAGCACCAGTAATCATCATAGAGCAGTCGATATGCTCACAGTTAGAGCTGTGCGTGTGAGAAATAAAGGCGCGATTGGGCCTTTGGGCCTCTGGAAATCCTGGGCCTCTGGAGGCCCAATTCCTTTTCATGACCCCAGAGGCCCTATTGTTTTGATTTCGCAAAACTGAAGATAACTCAACGAAAAGTTATGTTATTCGATTCAAACCAACACAACTAACACCGTAGAGACTTGCTTAAGCCATTAGAGGCCTTTTCAGCTGTTTTAAAGGTAAGTGTAGAGACCTCCCCATAGTTAAGAGAATTACTGGTAGAGGCACACTTCTGGTGTGG
>JAJLXP010000066.1:0-82751 GCA_030674255.1 Hansenula queroliae | reverse complement strand
AACTTGGTTATAACTTTGGTACGCTCCTTAAAAGGTCGAAATCACCAAATGTTCTATATACTGTCGGTTTCAGACTGTATACGAACCAGTAGGATGTTGTGAGTTAAGTGGGATGACTTTTAGACGGTGAGCGTTGTATCAGAAAGATAATAGATAGAGATAACTATGTATTACTCTTGGAACGTATAACTAAAGGTGCCCTTCTATACATATGGTTAGTATACAATAGGAGGACAGCACATCACTTTCGTAATGTGTGAATATTGGTCGGATATCGGAACATCCGACCTAAATATGGAACAGGTATGAGTTTTGATAAGGGGACACATAATGATTATGTCAGAGATTATGTAATATAATAATCTAACCATCATAAGGGAGACGAATAGTGACACAGAGACAGTGGTATGAGTGGTATAGAGACACATGGGGGATCGAGTAGTTGACTAATTTGACTGCAGATAATGGATTCGGTAAAATGAGAAATTTAGAATTTTCAAAAATGAAGATCTAATACTTTTGATTTTATAATCAAAATCATATAAATATGTAGCGTTGAAAAATTCAACTCACGATATTGGACTAAAAATACAGCTTTTATCAATATACCGCTTTTAACAATCATATACCAATACTCAGAGCTCATTAAATCATCTTCAAGTACTGCTATAATTGTTATAACAAATGGTTTAAGTACATCCTCGAGTGCACCTACCAGAAATACATCATCTCCTTATCGTTACATTACATGCATATTGATATTGAACTTCCCGCTTATGGAGCTGAGGAATATCACCAATACGTCAATCAATGGCCCAATGTGGAGGATCAATGCGTTAAAGCCACAAAGATGGATCGGCTTGTGTTCCAAAAATTTAGCTCCAACTCGCTTGAGACCTAACATGACGAGTCTTGCCAGACAATTTAGATACTATTCAGATGAAGCGCCAGCTGCTCAGCTTAAACCCAATAGAAAATGGATCCATGTGGAACACCCTGAGCGTGATACTAGTCCGCTTAAATTCACTGTGTTGTCTTACAATATCCTAAGTCAATTCCATATATCGGGGACGAAATTTGATTATGCCCCCTCAGAGGCATTAGATAAATATTATAGAAGAAATCTACTTTCGAGGGAGTTTGATGAATTTGATGCTGATATTGTTTGTCTCCAAGAACTGGATCACCAGTCTTTCAAAGAACACTGGGCCAAGTTTTTCAAAGATAGAGGGTATGGCTGTGAAATAGTCTTGAAAGATTGGACTAAAAGACCTCGTGGTGGTGGTAAAAAAAATGAAACTGACGGAGTGGCGATTTTTGGGAGAAAGAGTCTTTTCGAAAAGGTTGAAAGTAGTGAAGTCTCTTTAGGGCAAGGTGTGCGGGAGCTTTTCCCCAAGGTTAAGGTTAATGATGATTTTAAAAAAAGAGTTCTCAACAAGAACAATGTAGGGATGATTATAGTACTGAAACATGTTCCTTCAGGGACGAAACTTGTTTTGTCAAATGCACATTTACATTGGAATCCCAAACTCAGTGATGTTAAACTGGTTCAAGCCGCTTTGATGTTACATAAAGTTGTGGAAATGATCAAGAGACATGTTGACCTTGATAAATCCACCGCATTAACGAAATATCCAGTTATTATGTGTGGTGATTTCAATTCTCACTTAAAGTCTGCAGTCTATGAATTGATGAATAATGGGGCTACGCAGCTACAAAAGGACTTGAAAGACAAGTATTATAATGGGGATTACGCAGACAAGGTAACGAGACATCCATTACCTTTAAAATCAGCATATAGTCACATGGGTGAATTGCCATTCACCACGCATACATCAGATTTCACTGAGAGCATTGATTATGTGTGGTACACATCACATATAATGAAAGTCCATGGACTCTTGGGTGCAGTGGATGATGGATACATAAAACAGTTTAAAGGTTTGCCGAATATGGATATGCCGTCTGACCACATTCCATTATTCGTCGAGTTTGGGATTACTGCTCAAGAGGGAGGTGAAGTAAATGAAGTGGAAGGCTAGAGATACACTAGGACTATATAACTAAGGCCTTATAACTTGTAAGCATAGATTAATATATGGATGTATAAAGTTGCAGAGGCATCGAAGGCTAAAACCAAAAAAAAAAAAAAAAAAAAAAAAAAAATTATGGAGTACATGTACATGTCAATATAATATCGTAGTTTCGTGGGTCTTCGTCCATCAAGAGTTCCGATCTACAGGATAGTACGCTGATACTTTATATTGATTGTCATCATATATACGCTGGCCATGGAAGTCATCGCTTCACTGGAAAGAAGTATCATCCAGGTAACAAATGCAATACTTGACATTCTTGAAAAACTGGGAAATGATGATAAGCTAGGTGGTGGAAATGATAAGGCTCAATTACAACGACAATATATCGTGTTGGTTAAGGAAAGGGAAGCTTTGATCGAAAGATCGGGTGTTGTTCAAGATTCGCTTGATATGAATGCAGATATCATTGAAGTTCACACCGATGATGAAGATATAGATGATGAAGACGCTCCTCACATGGAGGACAAAGCTTGTCAGACTGTTGAAGAGTCACCAACAAAGGAAGAGCTATTAAACATGATAAATGAGTTAAAGAGTGAGCTGTCTACAAAAGAGAAGGAGAAATCGGAGCTGGTATTAAAGCAAGAGATGGAGATCAAGGCTAAAGACGAACTTTTGGCGAAGCAATCCTTGGTCATTTCGAAAATAAAGAACTCGATTGAGGAACTGGAGGTTAGCAAGACAACTGAGACCAAGAGACCAAGAGACACAACAGGTTTGGGTAAAGAAGGACAACAGGATGTTACTCCAAACACGCAAAGTGTGTCTATTAATAACAAAGACGATTCCGCTAAAATTACCAAGCCTGAAGCGAAAAGACAAAAAGTGAACCCGGTCATCATTGCGCCTGACATCCTCACTTTTGATTACAGTCTAGGGTCTCTCAAAAATTCAGTACCTAACAAAAGTAAAGATCTCTCAGATCGGACTGTCTATCGACTATTAACGGATAAATTTGGACATTTGATTTCAAAGTTTTGGTCAGGTGTCAAAGTGAAAACAAAGGCAGAAACAGAGGTTTTATTGTGGGTTTATTTTACGCTGTTTGATATTCAACTCTACTATACAAATCTTGAGACGAAGGGCAACAAAAGTGCTTGGTGCTTTTTCTGTGACAAACAATTGTGTGCTATAGAATGTGTCCAACCAGATGGGTACTTTATGATTATTGATATAGTAAAAAATCATAGTTGTAAGTTTACAGGTATGATGAGAACTGTTGAGAAGCATTACCTGAAGACACATTTGGCTGAACAGGGGAATAGTAATGTTACTCAGGTAAGGAAGGGCTGGAAAGCACACAAGAAGAAGCTAACTGCTATCTTCAGGTGTTTAAAGAGCGATACGTTTTTGTTTAGCAGGTATCTGATTGTGTCCAAGAGTCTCAGCATCCAATTTACAAGTCTTTACACCCCGATGGAGTATCTGGTATGTAACGACTATCTCCACGAAGCTACTGACATGATTGCGGACACAGACACAAGGGCAAATGGAAAAGAAGAGTTGTCAAGGGAGTATGTATCGATACTGAGTGATATTTTCTTAGCGGCTTATATGCTTGATGATCCACATACGTTCGAGGGTTTGAATCTCATGTTACCAGCAGATGAAAAGGTTGATCAGGAAACAGTTGTGAGTTATGTTAAAGAGTGCTTCCATGCGCATCAAGGGTGGCGATATCTATTCAAATGAGATATGAACCGAATCAACCGATCATTTAGTATTGAACGAGTTAGTATGTAGTCCAAGCTGTCTACTTGAGTCTATAGTTCATCATCGCGACTTTGTGGGAAAGACGTCCAGTAAATTGTACTGGGACAGATCATGTTAGAACAAAAAGACTATGTGGTCATCTCAGATTTAAAAGCATGAAATAAAGACTGTCTTTATCATATAGTCTACAAGAAACACCAGGAGTCCACTAAGTAAAAGTGCCCACTTTGACACTATAGTAGCCTTGCCCATGTGATTGTGGTGTTTTGATGTTGCAACACGAAAATCCGATAAGAAAAGTCACTGATGGGCTCATCTCCAATACAGCCATTAAATCAGTAATCAATAATTCTACCACAACACACACTGGACCAAGCAGTTTAATGGAATAGCTCCAAAGCCGCAAGAGAGAACCCAATCATGTCCGGCAAAACCTCTGACCAAACATTTGGTTACGAATCTCTAGGCCGCTATGAGTCTCAAGAACATTTAAACATCAGCTACATCAGATCAAGATCCCGGTCCAATACCGCTAGGGCCTCAACCAGCTCTTCAGGCGATAAAGTCATATTCACACTCATTGGCGGGAAAATCCGCCTCACATTGGCACAACTAAGATACTTCACATACTTGACAATCGGGATCTCGATCCTATGGCCTTGGAATTGTTTCCTATCGGCGTCTGTCTACTTCATTAAGAAATTCGGCCAAGGAACAGCATTAGGGAATAATTACTCCTCAACGATGATGACAGTGTCGACATTAACGAGCTTCATGCTAAACTCTTACCTTTCCACAAAGCAATTTGCCAATTTCCATCGCAGGATCAAATTGGGCAGTTTTGTCAATTTCTCAGTGTTTATCCTTTTGGCTATCATCGAGTATACTTGGCCACAGGCGAATAACGTGGTGTATTTCGTGTTTATCATGTCATTAATCCTTGCGAGCTCTGCAGGGACGTGTTTCCAACAGAATGGATGTATGTCCATTGTTAATGTTATGGGTCCTATTTATGCACAGGCTGTTATGGTTGGACAGGCCATCGCGGGAGTTTTACCATCGATTGCATTGATGATTTCAAACCTAGTTTACTACCAAGATGGAAGCACAGGTGATAATAATCAAAGTGACTCGGGGAGTATTGTTGTTTATTTCGTCACTACTTCGATCATCACATTCATTTCATTCGTCTTGTTATTAATAACAAATTCATATGACGATGAAGAATACATCGCTAACGATATGGACTCCACAACATTACCAACAGCTACAACCACAACAACAGCTACAGAATACGTCCCATTCCGCACACTATTCAACAAATTGAAATATATTGTCCTCTCCATCGTCACCATCTTCATCATCACACTAGTGTTCCCAGTCTTTGCATCAAACATCACATCAGTGAACAAGCCACATGGCGGGAGACTCACCTCAGATGGGATCTTCATCCCATTCATATTCCTCATATGGAATCTAGGTGACTTGGCGGGGAGATTGGCATGTGCATACCCACAACTAGTCATCTCATCAGACTGGCAATTATTATTATACTCCATCCTGAGATTCACCATCGTGCCTTTCTTCTTCCTATGTAACTTGTCAAAGACCCAGGGTGAACCAACTATAAACTCAGACCTGTTCTACATCCTGTTGCAATTCATCTTTGGGTTCACGAATGGGCATAATTTGAGTTGTTGCTTTATGAATGTTGGTGATTATGTGGATGATGAGGAGAAAGAGGCCGCTGGTGGGTTCACCACGATCTTCTTAAGTCTAGGGCTGGCTGCAGGTAGTATCTTCAGCTACGTCTTTGTCATGATCATTAGTTGAATAGACTATTATACAATAAAATACCGAAAAACTTTGCATATAGTAATTAAATCAGTAGTTACTATTGACCCTTATTGTTCTGACAGTCGTGATTTTTTTTTTTTTTTTTTAATTTTGATTCTGCTTCTGATGTTTTGAAATGTATTACTAGGCGTTTAAATTATTACACGCTTTGATAAAGAAATTAGAAGTGGACAGCTTTAAGGAAGAGCTAAGGAGACTCAGTGTGTTGATAATCGGGCGCGTCATAAAGAAGATACCGAGGTTATAATCCGCGCGCTTAAAGAGCACTATGTCTACTAGAAAGAATAATAAGAGGAAGAGTAATGGTGGGTTTCAACCTATGAATCAATTGGGGTATGTTGAATGATCTGAAGGATACAGTATGGGGCAGTGGAATGCATACTAACAATTACCATGACACAGGTCAAAGAAGCTGCAAAAAATCAGCCCCAGCGGATCAACACCGGAAAAGCCTCTCATAGCATCAGATAAAAATTTGTTGTTAACTGATACCAAACGGAAAAGAAGTGTTTCACAGAGGAGGAGCTTCTCCAAGTATCTTCCTGCGGGTCATGTCGACGAGTCTGAAGTCGCAAAGAAATTCATAGAGCCAGACTTGGATAGCATACCTCCCATAATCAAGATCACTGCAATTGAACACAACACACATGAATCATCACCTACTCCAAGGTCAAGAACTAAACCGGAAAGCCCCACTGAAGTCTTTTCAGATGAAGAGTATAATAATATTGAAGTTAAGACTGAGAAAACACTGCTTGTGGAAGAGTACGAACCAACGTTTGACCTAAGCCAATTTGATATAATAAGGCATTATCCCGAGAAAATCATCTTTGGCGATGATAATAAGGCAATTGATACAAATGACAACAAGAAAATCACATTGAATATACGATGTGACTTACAACAATTAACGGTACTCCTTGATGGTGACAGAATGATGAGTTTTGATTTCATGGAGCTTGTGGATCATGTTAAATTCACAGATAGTAAGATGTTTATCCTGTTGAAGAGGACCATCACGGTGAAGCCTAATATGAAAACGAATTGTATGTTGATATATTTCGGATTAAACCATATGAAGCTTTTCATTAGTCTATGGAAAAAGTTGAAATCCGCTCAAATGGGACATTTCAATAGTGATAAATTGACACCAAGGGAACTCGGTCGACACTTGACCAAATTGGCGAGACATAAACTAGCTGATGCTTTGGGATTCGGCGACACGAATAGCTCTACACAATCACCTATTACTAGAGGTGGGAGATTTAAAAAAGAGTTCCAATCACTTTCCAAGGCCAAATCGAAAGCAATGAAGGGTAAAGCCGCCGCCAGGATCACTGCACCAAACGCTGGTGAAAGAACTCCAGAACCAATAGAAACACCATCCACTCCCAAATCCCATTTTTACATGCCTGTGAATTCTGCAAACCGTGTCACGAGGTCTCAAACACATTCATCGGGCACACCTGACTATAACACTGAGCCTGTCGTGGTGGATGACCCCTACGTGAGATCAACGAGGTCCGTGGGGAAAAGAACAGTTTTCAAACCGTCCCTTGTGCATCGCTTCAAAGACAATACTTATTACAAGATTAAAAACATGGATTTCCAATGTCTTTACCGGGGGCAATGGATTAATGATACGTTGATTGATTTTTTCTTGAAATATTTCACAGAGGAAGCAATTGAGGGTGGGACGGTTACTAATGAGGAGTTGCATGTTTTCAATACTTTCTTCTATACCAAATTGAAGAGTTCTCCAAATTATTATGAGAATATAAAGAGTTGGATTTCCAAAATTGACTTCAAGAAGAAGAAATATTTGGTGATACCGATTAATGAGAAATTGCATTGGTATTGTTCCATTATTGCCGGGGTTGATAAGATTTTGGACCCGGGGGATACAGAGTCGAAATGTACCATATATGTTTTCGATTCATTAAAATCTGATCATAAATCAATTTTGACACCATATAGATCATTTTTGGTCTCTTATGCTAAGGACAAACTGGGATTAGAGATTGACCCGGAAAGAATCAAGTTGAGAGCATCACCGGTCCCACAACAACCGAATTTTAATGATTGTGGTGTTCATGTCATGTTCAATGTTTTAAGATTTTTGAACCGCCCTGAGAAATGTTTGAACCTTTGGGACACACATGAAGATTCCAAGGATCCTGCAATTAGACTCTATTTTGATCCAAAGACGAGAGAAGATTTTAGAGAGAGATTGAGGAAACAACTCAAAGCTTTACAAAAAGAACAACCTGCTCGTGACGAGGATTCTGATCTTGAGGATGCAGTACATGTCCATGACGAAGAGGAAGACGATCTTGTATATATTGACGCTGATGAGTTTCAGAAAAAGACAACCGATTCAGGGGATGGTGGTAAATCTAGTGAAGATGAAGAAAATAAGAAGACCACAATGGCCACTGAAGAGGATGCAGGATCCGGTCAACTTAGGCAAGATGAACTTGAGCAGAATCAGGAACGTCCTTCCACCGATATGGAAGTTGGCGAACAGCAACTTCCCACTGACTCGCAAGAAGTTAAAGTCGCAAAAGAAGAAGAAAAAACTTTACAGGTGGATGGCGATATGAAAGAACCTCATAATGATAACACAGAACATGCTACTGCTGCCTCAGGGGAGAAGGTATACCACTTTGCTGATGACCACGGATCTCCAACCGTTGCTGAAGACGCGATTGACGAGAAATCGGATAAAGGTGAAAATTTGGAGGATTCAAAGAAAGATGACGATGGCAATGACAATGACGCTATGGACGTTGATGTCGAGTCTGAAACTATTCCTGATTCACAAAGCTCTAAAATTATTGGCGTTGACTCCATCAAAGAAATTACGCAGAAAATGGAAGACACTCAAGTTGATGATGCTCATCCCGTGGACACAATGGAAGATGTTGAAATAGCCGACGAGTCCATAGAGTTGCAAAGCTCTCAGACGATCAAGGATGGGGTTGAAGACGAGCACATGGTCGATGACAGTGATGGTGATCATATGGAAATTGACGAACAACAACAACAAAAACGAGAGAACGTCGAAACTGAGGATGAGCAAGAACAAGAACAAGAAGAACAAGGACATGTGGAGTCAGACGACCATGATCTTGGCATGGAGACATACGACGATGGGTTCGCCAAACGTTCTGGATCTAAAGACAGTGTCATCAGTATTGGTGATTCAGAAGCCGATGTTGAACACAACAAGCTCTCCTCAGATGACGACTTTGTCATATCACAAGACTCTCATTTCAAGGATGTTGAAGAAGAGTCGACAAAGGGTGATGTTGAAGAACTGAAGGACCAAGCCTCCTCGCCGACAGAGATAGCAGAGGAACCGGAGACACTGAAAGAAGACGTCAAGGAAGTAGCGGCACACCCTTCAAGCCCAAGAAAACTTATTGAGGAAGCTAAACAAGACGTGACTCTTGTTGTTGATGATACCGAAAAACAGGAGACAGAAACCGAGCGTTTGATGTCTCAAGAGCTGGTAGATGAAGACCAAAAATTGGTATCACCAAGAGCTAGCGCGGTACAAGACGAAGCCATTGTCGACACTTTCTCGAAAGAATCTAATAGCAATGTTATTACTGAACATATCGATCTCGGTGAATCGTCAGATCATGAAATGGATGACTTTGGCATTCCAAAGGACTCAAAAGCATTGAAGGACGCTTCAGAGGCTGTCGGATCTTCTAAAGAAACCAAAAGACGTACATTAACTATCATAGGAAGCCATGAAGAGTTAAAAGAACTATTGGGCAGCTCAGAAGATGAGGACAAGACTATACCTCTAATCAGTGAAGTTGACAAAGAACCTAAAGAAACCAAAAAACCTACATTGACTATCGTAGGAAGCAATGAAGAGTTACAAGAAATACTCGGTAGTTCAGAAGATGAGGACAAGACTATACCTTTAACCAGTGAAGTTGAGAAAGAAGTCGATGAGCTAAAACCCGCTGATCACACACAGAAGGATGAGCCTGAAGTGCAAGAGGTTAAAGCGAAATGTCCAGAACCACAACCAGTTGAAACTGACATACAACCAAGTCCAGAACTTCTTGACAGGAACGTGCCGAGCGATAATGTTCATGCCGAGACAAACTCCAACTTGGTGTTGATCAGTATTAACAGTGAGCCTATGTCAGAACCAGTTGATGATCGAAACGATACCGAAGATGATATGGAAGCTGATATAAAGGAACAGTCTCCGGAGCTCAGCATAGAGAAAGATCTGAACAAAATGCCTGAAGAACAGGAGACAGAGGAGCTCGAGAAACCTACTAAACAGGAAGTCCAAATTACTCAAGACAAGGAACCAATAAGTTACACTGTGATTGATGATGATTCAGAATTGTCCGAGGTCTCTGATATTTCTTCACCAACTCTCAAGCAATCAGAAAGAACAATTCGTCGTGTGAAGCTACAGATGAAGAAAATTAAGTCTCAAAGTGACAAGGGTAAAAGCTCAGTTTCTGAAATTTCACCATATTTCGCAAAGGGTGTTAAGAGAATGAAGAAGGGTAAAAAGACTGTACCAAAATCTGATGATGTGGTCATGAAGGAGATCAAACAAGAGTCTACTGATACGATACCTGAGGAGATCAAACTAAGACCAGCCAAAAGAAATTATAAATCAAGGAAGGCTGCGTCCAAAGCTACACCAAAAGAAGAACCTGTCGTTGCTGAAACTCCAAAGACCATGGAACAATCCACGTCTATGGAGGAAAAACCTGTTATCTCTGATTCTCCAAAAACAGCTGAAAAATCTCAGTCTATCGAGATTGTGGAAACTGATACACCTCAAACAAGTCCAACGAGAAGCGGAAGAAGAAGTGGTCGAGTCAGTAAGCCGACTTTGAAACTGAAACAAGCTGAACTTGATACGTTGGTTTCGAAGCTTAGTAGGAGAACTAGGTCCAGCATAGTATCCGAAACTGAGCTAGAGGAGACTACAACACCAGAGGTCAATGAAACATTTAAAGAAACACCAAAAGCGACACCAAAACTGACACCAAAATTGACTCCAAAATCAACAGCAAAATCAACACCAAAAGGTACACCAAGAGGAACCCCAAGCAAACGTGGGAGAGGGAATGGAAGAGGACGTGGAAGGGGCAGAGCACGCCCAAGGACCAGATAATGAGTAATAAGAATTATATCGTATAACTCTGGTTAATATTTGCTGTAGTTTTTCATGATTATTTATACCCTTTCCGCTATAGGCTATAAATTCCCCCGGAATTTCATGGAAAAACGTGACCTCCACACCTTTTTTCCAAGTCGGAATTTGCAAAAAAGTGTGAGGCCGAAAATCGCACAAAGTGAATCCTTAAAACAAGTTGTGAATCACCAAGTGACTAACTGATTATTTACACACTATTACAAGATCTGAACATATCGATAATTACTATAATGTTGAGATCCAAAGTCCTGCCTAAAGTTGCCAGATTCACCAGCACAACCATATTGAGAAGCTCGATCGCCAATGTGAACAGATCCTCTACACTATTACAAAAATATTCAACATCAAACACAACAACTGAAGTGACGAGTTCCAAGAGGACTCCTACATCTTTGGGGAACACAGCTAGAAGCTTCTTGAATAATGAGCCTACTGCTACTAGTAAACTAAACATCACAAATAAAAAATACACAGAGGAAGGGAAACTATTGTCATTGGACCTAACGGAACGTGCCGTACAGAGGTTGAACCAATTAGCTAAGGAAGAGTCAAACCCAACCATTGCACTAAGGGTCGTTGTTGAGAGTGGTGGATGTCACGGGTTTCAATACAATTTGGAACTTTCCGATACGAACAAGATCACAGAGGATGATTGTATTTTTGAAAGAGATGGTGCTAAAGTCATTGTGGACGAGAGTTCGTTGAGTATCTTGAGGGAGAGTAAGATTGACTATACTAAAGAGTTGATTGGGAGTATGTTTAAAGTGGTGGATAGTCCTTACACGACGTCGAGTTGTGGATGTGGGTCTAGTTTTGATTTTGATTTTTCCAAGTTGGAAGGTTGAGGCTGATGACTACCATTTAATTTTATAACATCTTCTTTGCATTTTATGAACGATATGACTACACATTATGATGAATTTATCTTTGAATTTGTTCTTTGTAGAGTGGGTTATTGGATTATTATTGTATATTCAATGCTCGAGTAATGTGCTCAAAACCTCACCTTTTGAAGCCAGAAAAAGAGTACATATAACATACGACTGTTCTCAGTCCAACTAGCTCATCAGCAGCCCTTAAATCATACCTCTAAAGCTCTTTAAAGCCACTATTGTCGTCGTGTTGAGTGTCTTAATAGTGTCTTTACCGATGATGCGAGTTCTGGCACATTCTATCACGGAATCAATTAAATATAAATGTGCCAAAAAAACTGGAGGCAAATTTGCCTCTTTAACCAGCAATTTCCCATAATCAACTAACAAGACCAATACGAAAATGGGTATCTTCAACAATTCAGACCGTGACAAAGAGTACACAACAAACAAGGCAGACGAGACAATCAACAACCGTTTCGCCTCGAGCGATGACCTCGCAAAAGTTAACGATTTCCTCAATGACCAGATCTTGGCTCCTATTGGCGTTATTGACAAGAGTGGCTGGAAAGATGTGTTCAGAGACGTTTTCAAAGGTAATGGATTCCCATTCAACCATGATATTACCGAGATTGTTGGCGGTATCTCCAGAGGGTTCGGTGAGGATAACTTGTCCTCAGGTTTAAAGGCTTATCCAACTCCAAGTGCAGAATTGTACCAGAAATGTATTGACAAAGATGGATTATCCGTTTGGGATGATAAAGGCTGGTGGAGATGTTTATTCCCAAGAGCCACTATTGACAGAAACGAGAGAGTGTTGTCGAAGGAAGATGTCTTGGAGGATACAACAAACAAGTATGGATTGTTCTTCAATGATTACACTGGATTTTTAGGCTGGAAGGCTCAAATGAAACAATTGATTAAGCAAAAGGATGAAGAACAACGTCTTGCTAGAGAAAGATCCAACATTGACTCCATTTATAAAGACTATGCCAAAGATGTTGATTTCATCGATAACGATGGTTCATCCACTGGTGACAACTATGTTGTGAGCAGTAGTAAATCCGTTTATTACCAAACATTACCAAATGGCGATGGTGAAGAAGTCACGGAGATTCATAGAACCTATAAAGATGGGAAGACTGAGAATAAGAAGTACAAGAGATTGTTCCCTGCTAATGGTGAACCTTCGACTACTACGGTGGAGGATAGTAATGGGAAGAGTGTTAAAGACTGGATCTGGGGTAAGAAGTGAGTGAGTGACTAAAGAGGTTGATCATGAGGCCTGCTATTTAAACATGTATATAAACTGGATATTTGCTATAATTTATGAAATATATGATAATTTGTATGGAAGTTGATGGTAGCTGAAAAGATTTGATAGATTTATCAACAGAAATCAGGCAATACTTCACTAAAGCTACAAGACCATATACATCGCTTCTGATCCCTCAATTTATAGGCGTTTCGATGTGCCTTCTTTCAATCGTCTATTAACTACGAATTGATGCTTCGGATCTCATCTCTTTGGCTTTTCGAGTTTGAAAAACAATGAAACAATGGATCTTAACTATGGTACAAAACATCAAATTCTTGACCGTAAACAAAACCCCAGAATTAACCATGATCCTCTGTTATCTTTGGCGAAAGATCAAACTGTTGTTTGTGACTCTCTTTACCTCTTTCATTCTTTGGTCAATTCTCTCAACATCCCTCACAAACTCATCCTCAATCAAACTAAACACCATCCCATCAACATTACAAAACAAACAAATCCAACTACTCATAGCACACCCTGATGACGAAGTGATGTTCTTTGCGCCTACTCTTATTGAACTAACTAAACCAAAATATAACAATACGATCTCTGCTGTTTGCTTCTCGAGTGGGAATGACCAAGGACTAGGCCCAATTCGTCAATCGGAACTAGTCCAAAGTTTACGTATCCTAAACATCAAACTGGATAAGATCATTAATGATGAGAACAATTTCAAGGACTCAATGTCATTACAATGGGACCCTAAACTCGTTGCAAAAGAGGTTGACCCCTCAGTCGATGTAATCTTGACTTTTGACGAGCATGGTATCTCAAACCATCCAAACCATATCTCGTTATACAAAGGTGCGATATTACTCCAGGAGAAGCATACAGTGTTTACACTCAAGACATGGTCCATTTGGGAGAAATACTCAGGGACATTGTTGACTAATGCTCAAATCATCTATACTTTGGTGGGAAATCTTTTTTCAAGATTTGAGAATGTGGAAATAGTCCCACACGAGACAAAAGAGCCAATATGGATCTTTGCAGATTTACCATCAATGATCCTTGGTGTTGCTGCGATGTGTAATGCACATCATTCACAGATGGTTTGGTTTAGATGGGGGTGGTTGATCTTGAGCAAGTATAGTAATTCAAATGAATTAGTTCAAGTATAACAATTCTACAGAAGTGGGAAAAAATGCATATGGGTATTATGATTAATCTAATATACAAGGAGTGGGGGTAGGTTCACCATAGTGAATCTTCTTCATCCTGTTCGTCATACTCTTCTTGTAATTTTTTAAACCTTGATCTTTCTAAAGTCACTGTATCCAACATGATTTGATAAAATTTGGTTAATTCCTTGGCATGCATTGGACTTAACGAAATCTGTTCAATCAATTCAGGTAATGCTAATGATTCATCTTGATTTAATTCGAATGTAACTTTAACAATACTTTGGAAAATTGAAGTCAATGCCAATTGGTCTTTTTGTAATTCTAATGATGAGAACAATGTTTTGGAATGTGTTTTGGTTTTTTGTAACAAATCTAATAATCCAGCTAGGTCCCCCTTCTGCTCCAAGACAATTCTTCTAACATCATAAATCCTACTATTATACCTCCCGTCAACCTGTTCATAAAGGTCCCATGTAGATTCCAATAATTCCAAACCTTGTTCATTGACCTGAAACTTCTTCACTTTACGATCAAAATCACCATCAAGCAGACTAGTTTGTGATTCACTCGAGACAGAAGAGGATGATACAAACTCAGTAGAACTCATTGTCCAACTTATCCAATTCATCATCTTTTGCCAAAAATATGGAGCATTAGACAATTCAATACCATATAACGTTTGGAACTCATGAACGTAATACAGTCCTTCCAATAGTTTCCCATTGATACTATATGCAGAAATGATATCTGATAATAACTCGACATTTGGATACAATGGTGACTCCAAGTCCACTAATTCCACATCCTTCTTCGTACCACCCGCAGTACTAGTAGTCTCAGATGCTGGTGCAATACCCCAAATACTCTGAATAACATTCTCAATTAGTTCAAAATTATTGGCACGCCCAGCACCAAGTATGATCAACTGATAAGTCTCCAAATTATGCACAACATGCGCCGCAGCACCTGAATCTTTAAACTCATTCATCAAAGCCCCAAACTCAATAGTCTTATCAAACCCACCCATTTTCCCACGTCTCGACAATGTCATTGGTTTAATCAATGGTGAGATCCAAAGCGAAGGGTTTGCATCACCTTGGACTTTCAACTTGGCGTTCCAATAATGGATACTGCGAGTTGCCCTTGGTGAATTGTTTTGGATATGGATTAATAGGTCAGAGGCACGATCGTTCCGCAAATTTTGCATTTCGAGGTCGAGTAATAAGTAGTATTCAAAAGGTGTGAATTGGAATCCGGATCTTATGAGGTTTTGATACATGTTTGTTATATTGTTGGCAGTCTCTTTTAATGAGTCGAGATATTCTTCTTGTGTGGATTTGGACAATGTCTTGCGTTCTTGGTTGAACTGGGTGATTTGTTCATCTTGTCCTCTGACTAACAATTCTAAGAAGATGGTAAACTCTTCACGGGTTAAACCATTGGTTAATACGGCATAATTTGCTGTTTTAATGATTTCAAAAGTGGTTTCGATCAATCCAGCATAATTCCTCGTTGCCATATATTGTCTTAATTGTGAACCGTGTGTAATTTGCTCCTGATTTAATGCGAAAGCTCTGGCTGGTGTTTGGTTGATTGAGGGTATTTGGAACTTTTTAGGTCTTGACTGGATATATTGAGCAATGGTTAATTTCCCATCATTTGGTTGGATCAAATCTTCGTGGAGATATTGATGTTGATTAACTGAAGTATTATGTGCCAGTTCCGGGTTCATAGCCATGGAGATTCGTCTCTTGGCCATGGCCCTCAAAGGACCTGCTTTGGATGCTATGCTCATGACCGTAGAGAGATGGTTTCCACTAGCAGTGCAGCTTCAAATCAGCTCTGGGGTATTATTTGTCAATTGAGACTCATCGATTAATATTGTAATTTTCACACTTTTGGATCTTCGACAAAATTTCGCGACTTCTCGGGTGTTAAAATTGGTGTCTGGATGAATTGGAAAATTGCAGAATAGATTCGCGGATATTTGAGGTACGTATAATCAGTGACTTATCAACTTAACAATAAGTGACGTATGAGACCTTATATCAATTTATACTCTTCATATTCTATCTTCTATTTATCACATTAAAAATGAATTAATACTCTGTAATGTCGCTCTACTCGGATTCACTTTCTTCCTCTCCAGCACCTTAGCCAATTGTTTCTTGATAACTGTCTTTGTCACTAATGGTGGTGGAGCCTCCTCACTTAATAATCCCCAATTCATATCATATTTCGTACATAGGATCAATAGTGCGATACCCACAGAGAGATCTGTCCCTGATTCACAAAGAATGAGTATCTTGTCGGTGTGATTGTTGTTGTTGACTAGTTGGGAGATCGTTGGGAGATGTTTGCGGAGTTCGTTTGAACCTTTCTTATCACATTTCAATTCAAACCGAGTGACGATCTTACTTGTGTGTTCATCATTATCAAACGCATAGTCTTTGGATAGTAGTATTATCTTATGATATCCGGATGACTCAATGTAATCTTTTGTCAAATTGTCCACGACTTTCCCGATACTCAATTGACTTGTCAATTCGACGACATCCTCCACAGGTTTACTATGCGAACTAGAGATCTTTAACCCTTCGATATACGAAATCAGTTCATCTTCATCATCACCATTAACCAATAACGAGTCCAAGGAATCCTTATACTCCCAAAGCAAATTTGGTGTCAAATTATATGCCCATAATTCATGATCATCAGCTGCACCTTGCACATAGACAAACTCTGTAATCCTCTTATCATCCGGTTTGGACTTATCCGGAACATATTGCTTCTTGATAATTTTCGAGCCATCATCGGCTCTTTCACTAGCAACACAATTAATGATGGGAATGAACTCTTTGAAAATTGGTGGTTCAAATGGTAAGGATAACCCAGGGTATACCCACATTGGTCTTATATATTTCCCCTTAAACTTGGCTGTAAGCACCTTTTTCGTAATGAGGCCCAGTTCCTCGACTTGTTTAGCAAAATCAGGGATCAACTTAATCATACTGTTCCATTCATTTTTGGAGATGATTTGTGGAGGAACAAAACACCAATTGTTCCCATCTTCACTAGGACCAAACATTATATAGTTCAACACTGCACACCAAATGGGGACTGTTTTCGATAGGGCATCGGGCATCGTCTTACCTCTTCTTGTTGAATCCACAATGATGATCCCATGGTGTTGACACATAATGTCCAACAAGTGGAAGTTCAGTCTTCTTGTCGAGAAGGACCATTGATTTGTATGACCATCTGTTGATTTGAAGTATGAAGTCTCCTTGATATGTGATGGAGGGACGTACCAAAGACCACATCTTTCATTGGGTATAAGTGGTAGTTGGTATGCTTTTCCCACTTCTAGGATCCATTCCGAGTCGTATATGATTGAATGGATTCTGTTTCTTGTTGAACGAATGTTCCGTTTGAGGCCTCGTTCATTGTACGTTTTGGGCAGTTCGTCCACTCCGAATGTAAACATAATAGGGGTCTGTAATGCTTCACGACTGTTTGTGTTTTGTACGTAGTGTGGTCTGATCTGGGCTTTAGAGTTGAGGATCCGAGACCTCAATTACACGATTTTCTATTATATTTGTCTGGGCCCTGGAACGTAAAGCCTCTAAAAATGGTACTCTTCCACCTCTCAAGAAGCATTCAAGTGTAGAATAAATTTACATATCAGTGACACCATTAGTATGCTCTTGGATACTATATAAAATCCATATATATATCTATCAAATCAATTCTTAATCTGCCCTAATATTAATTCACTCCCACACATTTCAATTTCCCACTCCGTCCAATCACCGCCCACCGAAAATAATTCCCATTTCAAATTTGGCGGAGAATAAATTTGCGGATCACGCCAAAGTCACGTGCGCACCATACAAATTTATCGGATTTAACATTTCGCATACAGAGGAATTGGATGATTATTGTCAAGAACAGACAGACAAGAATGATGGGGTTCATAGACTGATTGTGTATAAATACCATGGAGTGTCCACTATGTTGTCAATTATGATCTGGTTGATAGCTCATCAATAAATCAATACAACTACAATGTCACTCACAGATGCACAAAAGAATATCATCACAGCTTCCATCCCAGTATTGGAAGAGCACGGTGTAGAGCTAACCTCCAAGTTCTATAGCTACATGCTGGAAACATACCCAGAAGTGCGTCCTTTCTTCAACAAGTCCCACCAGATCACCAAGAAGCAACCAAAGATCCTTGCTTTTGCCCTAGTGCAATACGCAAAGAACATTAATGACTTGACTCCATTATTAGGCTTTGTCAGACAAATCGTGGAGAAACATGTCGGTTTACAAGTTACTGCAGACCAATACGATATCGTTGGTGCCTGTTTGCTGAAAACTTTGAAAGAAATGCTTGGTGATGCCGCTACCGAGGAATTCATGACCGCTTGGAAAGATGCTTATTACATGTTGGCCAATATCTTGATCGACTTGGAGAAAGAGCGTTATGCCACTGAATTGAAAGTTAATAACGCATGGTTAGGTTTCAAAGATGCTAAAGTTGCCAAGATCGTTTCAGAATCATCTTCAATCAAATCCGTTTACATCGAGGCCCTAGATGGGAAATTGGCTGATTTCTACCCAGGTCAATACACCACTATTAGACTCTCCACTGATAATGGTGAAACCATCCAATCGAGAGAATATTCATTGTCTAATGAATACTCTGACTTGGCCAATGGTTTGAAATATTACAGAATCTCAGTTAGAAGAATCCCAGGCGGTGTTGTCTCCAACTATATCCATGACACATTGAAAGTTGGTGATTCAATCAAGATTTCTGCTCCATATGGTAAATTATTGGAACCAGCTTTGAAATCCATTGAGGCTAAGACAGACTTGATCAACAAACCAGCCGTCTTCTTCATCGGTGGTGTTGGTATCACTCCAAACGTTTCATCTGTCGAATATTTCCTAAACAGAGGTAATAAGGCCACTGTGTTTATCTCAAACTCAAATACAGAATCAAGACCATTTGGTGAATGGATTGAGAAGATTGTGGCTAAATACCCTGACTTGTTAACAGTCCATGAATTCATCTCACAGTATGATTTGACCTCTGATGTTAAAGCCGCTAATTTGCCAATCAATGCACCAAATTATAAAGTCACACCAGGGCGCATTACTGATTCGGATTTGGAATTCTTGACTAGGGAAAATGCCGACCAGTATCAATACTATTTGGTCGGGCCATTGGCATACATGCAATTGATTACGAATAACTTGCAAGGGAAAGGTTTGGATATTACTACTATTAACAGTGAACAGTATGGTCCTGTGGCTGTTTAAAAGTTGATGTCTCCCATGAGCCACCCAGATTATTTATACTTAACTTAATGAATTCTTGCATATACTACTTATGATTCTATAAACGTTTATTTTGAGAAGAGTGAGTTGTAGTAGTATGTCTTACATACAGCTAGCCGAACAATAGCCGGTACACACGAATAGGCTAACTTTGACTATATAGCGGCTTTAAGTAAGCTGCCTACATTTATATATACATCGTAACACAAAACATACTAGTTAAATGAATTTATAAATAAGATTACTATACTGTCTTGGATCTTTAGATCTTTGATCAACTTAATGCCCATCACGATGCCATGGAAGCCGGAGTTAACTATGGCAGGATGCTGTCAGTGTCAATGACAAGGTACCACCTACTACCGACCCACAACAAAACGTACCACCCTGTCAGAACACAACCATGCCGTACAAATTAAAAATATGAATACAGTACAAGTCCACTTCTTTCCATTTCAACTGCAACAACGCTTATAATCTCAAACTCGCCCACTGTCAAATCTTACGATTTACCGCTGCTTTCCACCGATACCCGAGAAACCGTTACAGGACACGTTCGCGGGTCTTGTCCAGCCATTTTGCAATAAAAAAAGAAATGAAATTTGGATTTCAACACAAGAAAAAACAAAGAAACCGCTGTGATTGTTTTCTTGGATTCATTTCAATTTTCATTGTTGAGACCCAAGTTCATAAGGGAAACCAGTCTGATTAGAGGATACCGCCCTGTTGGAAACCGAGTGAAGTTGGTCTGAGAGCAGAGCGCCGTGCTAAAAATTATAAGTTATTGGGTTCAGTATTAAAAGAAGTCGCTCATTTATCAAATTATGTCTACAATCATTTACTTGGATCCTTCATCACAGGAAAACGACTTTAAAGATAATGTCGAATTGTTCAAATTGTCACTAAGGCAACGAGAAGTGTTGCCATTCAGGAAATTATCAGATTTACTCATACAGTTGATCAGCATGGGGGCTTCGGATCTAGATCTCAACTATCCAACAATCATCATCATAAATGAAAATTCAGTACCACAAGAAACAGATTCCAAGTTGAACTCATTGTCATATGTGCAAGTGCATGAATTGTTGAGTTCGCATTACAAGCATATGAACCCGCTAATTTACAAATTATCCGAGTACACGATCTCCAAAATTAATGATGAAATTGCCCAATATCACAAACTATTGCAAAATAGAATACTGAGGATCAAATCATGGGTCGGTCTAAACAACCATAATACGAAGAATTGTCCATGTTTCCACAGTATGACCAATTGCTTGAATACCATCCTACAGAAAGATTTCGAAACCTCTCAAAATTTGAGACATTATGTCGAACTAGTCAATGATGAAATAGAATTCGCTCAATTGTTGAAACTCTCAAAACCAACAGAGTATTATGGCCATTGTATTGGGAACTGGGGGTTTGTCGCTCATGAACTTTCATGTGACGAATTGACATATTGTGCTTCCTTAATGCTTAAATTAGCCTTCAAGATCTTACCTGAGGATAGTCCATTGAAATTAAGTGATAACGCTGTGTTAGGGTTCCTTTTCAATCTGAGAGATTCATACCGTGGTGGGAACAGCTTCCATAATTTCAGACACGCAGTGGATGTCTTACAAGCCACTTTTTATTTCCTTTTGAGAATTAAAGCGCTTCCTAAATTTGAACATTATACCGAGGATTTCAGTGTTCATCCAAGTGAAAATTTTGCACATGGATACCAATACCAAGGTGATGGATCATTTGATTTGGAAACCTCGGTGTTAGACCCAGTGCAAACTTTGGCCATCCTAGTCTCAAGTATAGGACACGACGTGGGACACCCAGGTCTAACCAACTTGGCTATGATAAGTCATAAATCACCAATTGCCACGATTTATTCAAATAGATCCGTCTTGGAACATTACCATCTGACCATTTTCCAAGATATATTGGGTGATCATTGGCCATTGTTTTTAGATAGTGACCTGACACAGGATCCTAAATCTCCAACAAATACTAAACTGTTACAAGTGGAAAGTATATTGGCCACTGATATGGCTAACCATTTTGAATATTTGTCCAAGATTAAAGAAGTTGCTGAATTGACAAATCATCCAGAGAATAGAGGTAAAATCAAGCAAAATTTGATACAGACAAATGTTATCTTGTCATTGATCATTAAATGTGCAGATATCTCCAATGTGGCAAGACCTTTGTTGATATCAACTAAATGGGCTATGATCCTTTCAAAAGAATTTGATGAAGTTGCCGAATTGGGGAAAAACTTATCCCAACAGACAAATACCGACTCAATTGAAGAGATAAGAGCTGGACCAACATTTCCAAAAAGTGTTAAAGAGGCATTAAAGCAAAATCCACAACTACCAAAGGGCCAATTGTTCTTTATGAACTTGTTTGCAGACTCATTGTTTGAAAAAGTTTGTCATGTTTTACCAGAATTGAAGTTCAGTTCTGAGATTGTTAGCTTGAACAAGGCTTTTTGGGAGAGCGTGGAAAATGGTCAAATTGACATTAATACATTAGAATAGAAGAAAAAAGATAAAGATACAAACGATATAGAGGAAGAGGTACAATCAATAATATTTTTAATGAAGAAAGAACAGAACATGTCTAATAACAACAAACAAAAACGATAGATACTAAAAAAAAAATTATAGAGGAAGAAGTATAAATACAAGGATTCACCATCTGATCGATCACACTAATTCAATGTAATCATCATCTGTATACTTTGCCTGAGCAATGGAAATTGAACGACCTTCCAAATCATACAAGACATAAGCATACCTCAAGAAATTATCACCCAAGATCACTGATTTCGATGTTGATTGGATCCTCAGATAACACACACTGGAATCAGAACTCGATTGGAATACTAGACTATGCATAGGAACATTTATACATTTCTCTTCAAACTCAAACGTGAGAAATTCATCCCCCTCAGAGAAATCTCTCAGAGAACATGGTACTTGGTAATATGTTGCATCCACTCTAGTCAAATTATTACTCGATTGCTGGTCCAACTTCTTCACGATACTTTGTACGATACCATCCGGCATCGCGATGTTTGTTGAACCTGAATCCAACAGGGCATCATATTGACCACCACCACCAGAGACCTGTACACCGCTGAGATGGATACCAGATAGCTTAATGGATAACGTACGTTCAGTGACTAGTGGTAATTTTGTTAAAAACCCAAAATACCTCGCATGATTCACAGCACCAAACAAGAGCGTCACTTGCGAATCTGTATCATCTTGATCTGGTTCTTTGTTTGAATACAATGAATACGCAACACGATCGATATACCCACTTGATTTCAATCTCTCCGGGAAATTAGGATACGTATACGTCCTATTCGTGTATCGTGCAATATTCGAGACTTCCAACTCTTTCAACCCTATACCGAGAACAGCACCAGATACGTTATAACTCGTAGCTAACCCAAA
Source organism: Hansenula queroliae (assembly GCA_030674255.1). Lineage (NCBI taxonomy): Eukaryota > Fungi > Ascomycota > Saccharomycetes > Phaffomycetales > Wickerhamomycetaceae > Hansenula > Hansenula queroliae. The sequence continues at coordinate 59,746 of JAJLXP010000066.1, read as the reverse complement.
GTAAAAATCAGTGATGTTAACATCACCATCTCCAAGGGAAACATCGTCAGTGCACCAAATACCAGATGCTTGCGTCCAATCACCATATATGATCTTGAAGTGTTCCATATCTGTGTGCTCAACCAATGTAGTTGATTCATCATTGTTGAACAGGGATGCTAGTTGACAATAGGCATATGTCCCACTCACTTGTGGTGGTGCTTGACCATTCCTTCCAGGTACTTGTTTATTAACGATCTCAACATTACACATTGAGTTTCGATGACTTGGTAACCAGAGATCCGAAGAGCCAGTGTCGACATGGACTTTCATGAGTTGTGGTGGTGTGCCGACTGAAAGGTTTGTGAAGTATCCGAGTTGGTCATCAGTGAGGATGTGTTGGATTTCTCGTTTGGTGTGTTGATTATGTGGAGGTGTGGTGTATTCTTTGATGAGGTTGAAAAGGAGGCCTTCATGCTGTGCTAATGATGTGACAAGGAAGCTGGAGAGGAGTAAGAGTGTTGAATGTTTCATGTCTATCTTGCTTTGTCAACTAGTAACTTTCAGCTTCAAATCAACAGAAATCTCTGGTTTATTTATACTTCAAATCTTCCATGTTTCACATTCCTCTACTCTTACTGCTATCATGATTCATCTACTACTAGTTTGAAGATCGGCATATGCATCGAATTAAACCCCATTCGGCATGACATATTCCACCACATTAGCGAAGCGACCGCCTTGAACCACAACGGTAAAGCCTTGCTTGACACTTGAAACATTCTCATTATGCTAAGGCAGGGTCTGATCTTCCTTTTAAATTATTGAATTAACTTGCCAATTTGAGTTGATGGAATGCGTTGTAGGTGTTCCAGAAGGGTATTTAATTCGTTATGTGCGCCTCAAACTCTAATCCCATACTTATTAAAATATGTTGAGATAGTATACATATGTGCTTCACAGTGAAATGTTTTAATGTATTTTGATCTAGTCTATAAATCCAATTAAAAAATATACAGAAAATGATGTGCGTACATACTCTATTCAAACAGGCGACAGGCGCAAGAGATTAAATGATCAATTTGTCACCTCACCATTCTCATACGCAGTCTTGACAATATCAAAAGCCTTGAGCAATTTCCCACGAGCACCCATAGCAGTGACACCTTTCTCTTCCAATTCTTGATCATTCAAATAGATCAACTCTTTCCAATGGATCGATTGTAAAGCTGGTGTATACTTGTGTAATCTGAGTGCTTTCAACCAAGCTGGGATATCATTCAATAGTTTCAAACTAGTGATTTGTCTTGGATTGATGGCTGGTGATCTTGGTGTCCCTGGTTGGTTCCCCTGTCCTTGACCTTGACCTTGGCCTTGGCCTTGTGGCTTGTATGGAGTTTGGAATTCATCATTCAATGATAAGTTCTTGGTTGCATTATTTAAACTGGCAATTCTAGATAAACCATCCATACTTCCCGACTCATTGAGTCTTGTTTGAGAACGTTGTTTGTTCAACACTCTACTGACAGATGGGGACATGGCAACGTTGTCATAATAGTTGATACGTTGAGGTGGTGGGACTGAAGATGAGTTTCTGTTATTAGCATTTTCATCATTGTATGTATTACCAAAGCGTTGACCTGCGACGGTTTGGGTACCAGTCCCTCTACCTCTATCATCCTGTTGCTGTTGTGGAATTTGACCAACTTGAGAGTATGTCTTCTTCTTATTTGAATCCAATTGAGCACGACTGTTAATCGTGGACAATGCAGATAACTTCAAGGCACTAGCATTATTGAAATCATTATACTTGATTGGTGTTTGTGTCAATTGTTGGGCCAAATTAGTGATGTCAAATGAACGATTTTCACCATTGTTATTAGCCTCACCATCCTCAGCATCAAAACGTGTATTCCTGCTTTTCGATGGTGTAGCAGTAATAGATTCGCCATCAAGGCTGAATCCCAAGTTACTACTTGTCATGTTGCCACTATGGTTATTATGTCTGTTCAACAACTTCGAGCTGTAAGGGTCCGCAGATCTTGGTCTATTATTAGCAAGGTCGTTCAAATAGGATCTATCAAATGTAGATGGTAAATTTGGTGACAATGCTCTTTGCAAATGCATAGCCGCTGGGTTATGACTTGAAGACCAACCACCAGTTTGAGCTTGTTGCTGTTGTTGCTGTTGATGTCCGTTCAACACAGCGTCCAAAGTTAATGCTTCACCACCACTATTTTGTTGATACAAGAACCCTTGTTGATCCAATGCGTTACCAAATCTATTGGAACCATCCATGCTGTTACCATAAGGATCCACTTTACTTCTAATGTAATTCACAATTTCATCTGGTAAGGCTGGTAACAAATTGTCAATAACCGTTCTATGTTGACTCGAGTTCAAAGTTCTAACCCAGCTCATAAGATTAGCAAGATCATTCTTAAAAGTCATAGAGTCAATTTCCATTGAGCTTAATGGTCTCTCTGGAACACTGAAACCCTGGGCACTCAAGGGACGGTTGTTCAAGAAATCGTTTGTATAACTGAGATCTTGCGCACTCATTGGTCTAGGATTATTGGTGAAGGGACCTTGGGCAGTCAACAAGGGAGACATTGTTTCTTGTGGTTCAAAAGCATATCTGGACCCTGGTGGTGACAATAATGCCATTGATGAGTTTGTACCTGGAGAGGTGATGTTATTAGCATTGAATGAAGGTTTGAAAGGTTCTGGAGACAGAATTCTGGACCCTGGAACAGCCTGTGGAGATAGAAGCACAGCACCTGGTTGCGCTCTATTTGGAATTGGTGAGCTGATCCCCTGGAGGATTGATTGTTCTTCAATCTGTGGTTGCTGTTCAGCAGCTTCACTCTGAAGTTCAGCGTTGTTCTCTAAAATGCTAGCCATGGCGTTCGTTTTATTGATAAGTAAATTAGCGTCTATGCCTGTAGATTGTCAAATAGCCGGATAATTCAATTATATTGAACTGTTTGCTTGATAAAACTGCCAGTATATAGCGCTAACGTTGATAGACACCCTGACAATATTGGTTATACCTCAACACCCCAAACGTAATAGTAGAACCAGAACAAAACCGTCTTCTGGTCAAAAAACGAATTGAAAAGACTAGCGAAGAAAGCGACACTTAAGCAGACCTTTATTAGAAGCGAATCTATCAAGAACCTTCAACGGAAAAACAAGGCAGCCCGCTGTTGGAAAATAAGTCTATGGGATTTATTCCTGCTTCCACCTTCCAAGTTCCAGAAACTCTCGATTTTTAAAATTTTAGAAAGTTGAAAGTTCCGCGCCGCGAACGAAAAACCGGGCACGTAACCATAAATCTGCCAAAGTAATAAGTGTCAATATTAACTACGTGGAAACTTTTTAATATTAACGTATAAAATATTATGCTATTATTAATTTTATATACAAGTTGCTTGGGTGATTTCAGCAGAGTTGCCAGGTATCATGTTTGGAAGTACTAGCCTGTCTGGTGTGTAACTCACTGGAAGGCACTGAATTAATGATTCCATAATGTTCTGGTAGAATAGTCGAAGGTTTTATAAACTTTGACTTGGTATTGGTATTGGGTTTAGTCTCAATCTGGGTCTTATTCTGCTTCGATGCTTCTTTATGGAACTTCAAAACGTCTTTCGTAGAGACGGTAGAGTTGACACTGTCTTTTGACTTACCTGGCGTCTTCACTTTAGATGTCTCGGCTTTCTTCTTTTTACCACCAGATTTGAGGGTTTCCGGCTTGTCTGTAGTGGTCGATTTCTTAGCCACTTTGTTCTTCTTAACCTTAGGTCTCACAAGTGGTGGGGATTCTGGGAATGGCTTTTCACCGTTTAACATTTCCTGAATTTCATCAAAATCCGGCAGGGATTCGTGTAACTCTAATTGCTTAAGGTAGTTCAGATATGACTTCCAAATTTTTTTGCACTCCTCTGGAGATTGAGCAGTTTGCAATTCCAAATAAGTCTTCTTCCATTCGTTGTTATCCAATGAGAAGGCCATATCTTTCACTGTACTCTTTCCTTTAGACTTCATAGTCGATGAAATGACTGGTGATGATTTGATAATCTCTGGAAGTTTAATCCTGTCAATATCCAATTCCCTCTCCTCACCCAAATCTGATTCGTTCAAAGACATCAATTTGTTAATATCCAAAGATTCACCATGTGGGATCGGAATTTTATTCGAAGGTGTGATACAATCCATATCAACCTCTTTCCGCAAGACATGATCAATATCCACAGCGGAGAAAAAAGCACATGATTGTGGGACATCACTTATCCCTAATTTCTCACAAAACAATGCTCTTGTCCAAAGATTCGAGATTTGTAATGCCATTGCAGCTCTATACTTATCCTCCTTTTTAACCAAATATCTAATTTCATCATGAACACTTAAACTTAATCTTGCATCAATAGAGTATCTCTTGATAAGATAATTCATAGAGACACAGAGTAAATGTAGATAATCCACACCTGAGGATTGGATAGCCCAATTGACTCTCGAAGGTAGGAAACTATTCGAAGATGCTAAATTCTTCTTTAGCAATGCCTTGGTGATACCAGCGCCCAACACAGGTGTAGTTGGATTTTCCTGTTCAGCAATACTTTCCAACCTATTAAACAAGATCGACTCTGTCCCACCAAACCATAACTTCATCTTATCACCCCTTGGGAAGAAAACTTGACTTTGGCCCTTTGTGGAGTCATACAACTTCTTAGCCCTCTCGACACATTCTTGGTCAGTCAATTTCGGATTAAACTGCTTCAACAAGATCGTGGCGAATTTCAAACCGGCACCATAGATTCTCCCATAATTGAACACTTTGGCCTCATTACGCGATATCCCCAAGATACTCGCAGTTTTCGAATGTAAATCTGTTCCCTCGCTCTTGGTCCCTTCTAATGTCATCCATCCAATAGCTGTACCACCATGCATCTTAAACATCGAGTCACCAACTAAAGAAGCGATCCAAAGTTCCTCGGAATCAACATCTGCTCCGACAAGACAATAACCCTCTGGTGCAATAATCTTGGATTTCAACTCTGATCCAATCCGAGTCTTTTTAGCATTTGACGCAGTCAACCATGTCTTCTCCACAGCACGTCTCGTCACTGTACCCATTGTTAACACTTGTGGCAAGATGATACTATAACAATTCTTGGGTTGTGGCACGACGAATTGTGACATGATACGTTCACGAGAACTGATCCAGTAGGAACAACTGGCATTGATATCTAAGGCTTCACGTGCGAAACTTGATTCTGATTTGAGGATCTCCTTTTCGAAATAGGAGGCGAACCCCTTGGCTAATAAGAGCGATGTTCTCTGTTCCGGGCCTTGGTTATTAGGGATCTTGAAATATGCTTCAGTGGCATCTGGATCAGGTTTCTCCACCAGGGGTTCTTCCTTTTTCTTGTGTTCTGATAGTTGTTTCTGTGCACTGCCAAACTGTTCAACTTGATCAGCATTACTCTTTCCCTCCTCCTCTGCAGCAGCAGCAGCAGCAGCCAATTCTTCCTCCGTAGGTTTCGTTATTCTGAAATGCTTGAGGAACCTATAAGTCTTATCCACCATTTTTTGATACTCGTCAATGCCAACTTTGAAACACCAACCATAAACATCACTCCAAATCACCGGATGGCCCTCCCATGTTAGTTTAAACAACAATGGTGTGAGTCTAGACCGGGTGGTGATGATTGGTTTCCCCTGTTTAGTGTTGAAAATTTCACGATACCAAGCCGGATACCCTGGTAATTTTTGATTCTTGTACGGTTCACCATTCTTCTTGAGTCTTACCTCTGACAATGTCCAATCCAATTGATTCAACCATGGATCATTTTGGAATACTTCAGGTTGGTTCCTTAGGGCAACTGCATCCTCAATGAGCGCCACAAGGTGTTCATCCACTTTCGCCCTGGATTCTTGGTATAGAGCTTCAGCGGTCTCAATATATGTCTTCCATGAATCATTTGTTGTCAAGATTCCCGTTCCCATATGTCTTAATGCTGCAAATGAAACAGGATGTGGACACACTCTGAGAAACTCTGGTAGCACTTGTGAATATACTTTAAAAGTTGTAGCGACATCTGTAGCGCAATAAGTCATCAAGTTTTGGAAATTCAATCTAATTACTTCAATATCCTCCTCTTCGAAAAAATTCCGTGCATCTTTATTGATCTCCAATTTACAATAAAACTGTGCCACCTCTGCTAGTGAATTGGGACTACTCTCACCGACCCAAGGGTCTGCAATCTCGGACTCACGCACTTGTTCAGCGCTTATTTCACCTTCTTGTTTCAATTTCCTCACTTGCATCCATCTTGGTCTTTGTCTTGAGCACATCCCTGAAGCAGCGATATGAAGGGCCATCGTATCGATGTAAAAGGCTTTACTCTGTTGGATATTGTACTCTTCCGAAATTCTTGCCCTATCATAACCGACATTATGCCCAATGATTACTTTCTCCCTGGATAGTGTATTTAACGGGACCAGGTGTTCATATGAGTCTGAATCCTTTGTCAATTTGGGACTGCACCATGAGTACCATGCCCTTTCCGAGACAGCAGCTGCCATCACTGGATAATGTGAAACTTTGTACAAGGTTTCCACATCAAACACTAGTGTGTCCTCCTCAGGGAATTCGACTCTATACGGAGCAGACCCATCAGCTGGATATTTTGTCCAACCTGGCTGAAATTTCCATTCTGTTGGTTGTGTGGGTATATCAGGTAACTGGGCTAATTGTATAGCCTTTTCCAAATAGGTTTGACTATCAAACAATGCGATTTTTTGGAAATGTTCATCCAAGTCTTGACCTTGTAACTGGGGTAAGTCCATCTGTATAGGATCCTGTATCGAAGTTTTCTTCCCTAAGAGAGCATGATGATCCAGGTATTTCTTGGATATTTCAATCAAGTCTAACTCGAGCGGACTAGGCTTCTCTTTTAGGTTCTTTTTCGGAAATAGTTGTTTGTGCAATTTGGAAGACAACTGTTGGATCCCCACTGGATTGATTCTTGGTTTCTCCTTCCTCGTTCTTGTCTTGACATGCCGTATTATTGCTGTGTTTGGTAGTTTTATGTTATTCTGAGTCTTTCCTACTCTCGGTAGAGACCTTATTAGTGAGTTCATATGCCCAAATGCTGATGGTTTTTGATGCGGAAAAAAAGTGTCTTATGAATGTGAGGTCCTCCAACACTGTAAACACCTTTATATCTCTTGAATATTATACGAATATGTGATCCTTTCCACTATTTCTTCTCATCATTTTTTATTATCACACCGAAAAAGGCTCACTAATTGCAAGTGTTTACCTTTTTCCAGCCATCGGTCAGGGCAGCACACAAAACCCACCAGGGCATCGTAACCACCGACTATAATACAACAAAATACACACTTAAAATACATGTAACTATGAAATACTCTACTAGACTAAATATCCTTTGAATATTCTATTATTTCTCTATTATTCCCAGCTGTTTCCGATTACATTCCACTGGCTATTACATAATCTGGTATAATATTGTGCCCAGCATAACTGTCACAGCACCGTCGTGCCTCTAATGCAGCAGCCAAATCCCCTGTGAAAAACGAGGCAGACAGCTGTAATCAGGAAACGACGATAAACAAAGAATTGAATAAGTTATAGCTGATAAGACAGTGAATTATAGAAAGCAAGATGTCTGCCCGTGCTCTAAGTGACAACCAAGTATGTCGCTGCAATTGTGCTCTTTGTCTGTGTCTTTGTCCGGTGCAATTTGGCTGAGATTGAGGGTATTTTTGTATACATTGTTCTCACTATGCATACCAGTGATAAAGGATATGGAGGAGCAATTCAACTGATAACAGAACATATACTAACTACGATGTAACAGGTCCAAGATGAATTAGCCAAGATGGAATCTTTCATCAAGAAGGAAGCTGATGAAAAAGCCACTGAAATCAAGTTAAAGGTATGTTGCAATTGTGTCTCATGATGTCAACACTTTCATATCCACTAACAACAACAACTAGGCCGACGAAGAATACGAAATTGAGAAATCCAACATTGTTCGCTCCGAGATAAGAGCCATTGATGAACTATACAAGCAAAAATTAAAGAAGGCCTCCCTTGCTCAACAAATTGCCAAATCCACCATTGCCAACAAGACCAGATTAAAAGTCCTTTCCACAAGAGAACAAGTCCTTGATGACATATTTGAAGAATCCTCCAAGCAATTGAAAGAGATTAGTAAAGATGCCAAACAGTACGAGCCTATCCTAGTTGGTTTAATCGAAGAAGGTGTCTTATCCATCTTGGAAAAATCCGTGACTGTTAGAGTTCGTAAACAAGATGTCGAAGTTGCTAAAGCCGCTATCAAAGATGCCTCAAAGGCATTCGAAGAAAAGGCCAAGTTCCCAGTGGAAATCACCATTGACGAAGAGAACTTCCTCAGTTCAGAAATTGCAGGTGGTGTTGTCTTGACTAATGGGTCTGGTAAGATTGAGGTTGATAACACTTTGGAAGAAAGATTGAAATTGTTGTCTGAAGAGTCATTGCCAGCTATTAGATTGGCCTTGTTTGGTTCGTCTCCAAGTAGAAAGTTCTTTGATTAGAATTGTTTCGTACTTTAGACCAATTTTCAACCGATTTTCAACCAAAAAAAGAACAACAAGGGAGATGCCATTTCCCTACTGATACACCACAATTTTGTTTAATTCTTATAAAGATAATGAACGTTTCCCATTATTGAAATAGATTCCATTTTGTATAATAATCTTTGCCATAGTTAAGCGTTGCGTGCCACAACCGAAAAAACTGATTTTTCGATAACGAAGAAAGTTTGAATCTGACAGCAAAAAAGCGAAGCATTTTGTTGATTTAGTAGACAAATTATCCCATAAAGAAGCTAACCATAGAGTTATCATTCGCTTTGGTATAGAGAAAGTCGCTGGTTTATTGATACTCTGGTTTCTTGATTCTTTGGCTGGCTGCTTGATGGTTGTGAACAGACTTGTGATGTTCAACTCTGTCATTAGGAGAAGCATAATACCCAATGGTATAAGTAAAAAATGTCTCTATACACCAAACTTGTCCAGGATAAGACTATTCCAAACACTATCTCCATTGTTGAGCAGCAATAATATCAATAATATACCCAAGAACTTACCACCTCCCAGTGCTACAACTACAGACTTCAACATAACGGATCATACACCAGATTTAACCAAGATTGTGAAACCTATAACACCTAATGATGCATATGTCAGTTGTACCGTTTTCGATATCAATGGGAATGTCACTGCTGTCTCTAAGCATTTCCCCAAGATGAAATTCCTCCAGGAGCATGGTCTTTACCCACGAGACTTGCGGAAGATTGATACGTCGGCGATTGATATTATTCCATCCATTGTCGTTAGGGATAATTGTATCCTTGTGAACCTGTTACACATTAAAGCCCTTGTCGAGGCGGATAAAGTGATGATTTTCGATACATCAAACACCTCTGCGGCATCGAGGTTGGGATTGTTTGTTTATGATTTAGAAGCGAAGTTGAAAGCTCCAAGTACAGGGTGGATCCAACAGTATGAGCATAGAGCTTTGGAATCGATATTGATTAATGTGATGACGTGTTTAGAGACAGAGTTGCATCATCATGTTAGTGTGTGTGGGTTGATTCTTGCCGAGTTGGAAGATCAGATTGATCGTGATAAATTACGAGATTTGTTAATCAAGTCTAAAGCGCTATCAACATTTTATCAAAAGGCACTATTAATTAGAAATGTGCTGGATGAATTATTAGAAAATGATGATGATTTGTCAGGGATGTACTTGACTGAGAAGTTGGAGTCTACTAAAGTGAATGAACCGGGAGCGCCAATGCCTCAAGAGAGAACAGACTATGGTGAAGTGGAAATGCTGTTAGAGGCTTATTATAAACAATGTGATGAATTCGTTCAACAGTCTGAGTCGTTGATAAACGATATTAAATCCACTGAGGAGATTGTTAATATCATTTTGGATGCGAATAGAAACTCACTCATGCTTTTCGAGTTGAAAGTCACTATTTATACATTGGGATTCACAGTGGCTACATTGTTACCAGCCTTTTATGGTATGAACTTGAAAAATTTCATAGAAGAGTCCAACTTGGGATTTGGAGCCGTCATGGCTGTTTCCATGATTATCGGGCTCCTAGTGACATCTGCAAATTTCAAAACATTAAGATCAGTGCAGAAATTAACACTGATGGCCCCCTCGACAAAATCATCCACAAAGCATATAACGAAACCTGCCACAGCACCAGGGAAGCATAAAGTCCATATACCTAGCTCTGTGGTGAAACCTTCGTTATGGCAACGGTTTAAACGTGCTAGACGCAAGAGAGTCATGGGAGACCCGAAACAAAGAGACGTTGTGTGGAAGTGGCTCATAGAGGAGAAGGATAAATAGAGAGTGAAGCATTCTTGTATATATATATTAATTAATTCATGAATAATGATATAAATAATTGATTTAATTAATTAATATGATAAAGCCCTTCGCGAAACGCCCGTTAAATATGAGACAATCATGAACCGGCACATCAATAAATGGCTGGGAAATAAAATGGATTCTGGGCTAGTTAGAAGGAACAAGCTGAATCAGTGAGATACAGGAGATCATAAGGAGCATACCAGTGGGAAGTATTGTGGTGTGATTTAGTGCAAAGAATAGAGATTCAGACTTGAAATCAAAAGGAGAACGAACGAAAGACAACCATCCCAATACACGAAACAATAAGCCCCAGATTGATACTATAAAGGACAATACAGAACACATACAAGAACAACTGATATATTATAGACTGACGGCAGAAGATTACAATGAACTCCGCCAAAGCAGCTGCTGCTGCCTCGACACCAAACATCAAAGGCGGTGTCTACTTGGACTCCTATGACGCACGTATCATACAGTACCAATACGCCATCCTCAAACTCGAGTCACTAGTCAAGCATGTTAAATCCATAAAGATCAAACTACAAGTGAACACGCATCTGGTTCCCTTGATACAATACATGATCATCGTCTCAGGGCCAGTGTTGAACATTAGTGATATCCTTTCCAAACGATTAGACCAGTTGAGCCATTTGGTGCCATTGGAGGATACAAGGAAAGTCAGTTCCAATGCACATACGACGATCTTGAATTTTGAACTGGAGGATAAAGAACCTGTGGTTGGATGTGCTGAGATAAATGAACATTCTCGAATGTTGTTGGGTTCATTATTAACATTATACGAGAATGCATTAGTGATATATGAGAAAAAATTAGCCACAGCGATATTGGAACGTGATGCGAATAGAGTACCTGGTGCTAATGGGGTTCCTGTACCACTGGATCCTGCTGCGTTTAATGATTTGTTTGAACCTTTGGAATTAAACAGTTTCCCGAAATTGATTGTGGATATGGAGGAGGAATTGGATGGGTATCAGTTTAAGAAAATCCCATTAGTCATTGATTCGATAAATAAGAGTGTTAATTTGATGAAGTTGTATACTGAACAGCTGACACAGTATAAAGCCAGACCTTCAGATGCATTTTTAAGGAAATTACCACATTGGAATTATACGATACATCGGATCTTTGCCATTTTCGTTAAATTGTCTGATCTATATACGATATTGAGGAAATTGGGCAGAGAGTTGTATCTCAACGAGGATGAAAATTTGCATAATAAAAAGATCTTGCACAATAATGTGAAATTGGAACTATCATTGAATGAGATGGATGAATATTGCAAAACTACCAAGAAGAACCAACAATTGGTGTTTGTGTTGGCAAAGGGAACCAGACAAGGTTCATATTCACATTGTAAACACGAGGTCATCATTGAATATTACAATAAGCTTGTCCCTTGTGTGGAGATGGTTTCGAAATTTACATCAGTGATACTGAATTTCATCAAGCATTGGGAATCCGCAGAGACTAAGATGGCCAAGATCGAACACGACCAAAGACAAAGAGAACAGAAACTCAAAGGGGGACCAGTATCCCCCTCACCAACGAATAGTTCACCACCAAAGAAATCGATGGAGATTCTTTTCAACCCTGAACGGGAAAAATTATCCCAGGAGCAAATCGCCAAACAACAACGTGAAAGGGAAAGAATCGGTAATGAGGAGAGGATATTGAAAGAGAAAGCCCAGAGGGAAAAGCAGTTACAAGAACAACAATTAACGAAAGACAAGTTTGAAGAAAGGGAACGTCAATTACGTGATGAATTGATCAAAGAGCGGAATTCACCAAATGTCTCCCGGAGTGGGTCTATCCAACGTCAGGGTTCCACAATCGTTGGGAGAACTAGATCTGGTAGTACGAGTTCATTAACAGGCAGTGCCACCAACATCACTGCAGGTGGGAGATCTCGCTCGGGGAGTACGAGTTCTGTGAATTCTACATCTAGTAACTCTTCTTCACTCAATGCATTCTCGCCAGGGCAATCTACATCAAGTCCAAGACATTCTTCATCCCCCACGATACAGAGTCGTACGTCGTCTTTGAAGAGTAAGAGACCTGCCTCTGTGTATATCTCTAGTCCTGCGTTTGATATTAGAACACAATTGAGAAGACAACAGGCACAACAAGCCCAAGCGGGATCACCTTCGAATGGATCAGGAACGAATAGTCCAGTTGGGACATCATCATCGTCACCATCCGGAGTGGTGGGTCGTCGTCGGTCAAGCTCGTTACAATCTTCATTACCCTCGACAGAGCGGAACAATTCAATGTTGGCAGCTGCTGCAAGTGCTGCTGCGCTAAAGCATGAAAGACACTCATCGTTGAAAACTATAAGTGAGATAAATCATCAGATGCATTTAGTGGAGAAGCAACAACAACATTTACAAGTGAGCCAGGCATCTAGGCCACAGAGGTCTAGAAGCCCTTCACCGTCACCTGTCCCTGGTAACACTGGTGCTGGTGTGATTAAGGAATTAGCTGATATTAAAGAGCTTTCATTAGATGATTCTCCAAGTAAGGTGAAGAGACCTATAAAATCTGCGTTATCTACAAAAGTACAATCACCACCACCTCCACAGCAACAGCAACATCAACAGCAAACTCAGGGGAAACAATCATTAAAGATCAATACCACTGTTGCCTCGAGGGAAGATACACAACAGAGACAACCTTCCATCGTTGTTACTCAACAAGTGCCCGAGCTAACCCATGAAACTACATCGGAATCCTCACAGAGTATATCTGATAAACCAGCTGAGCCTGTACAACCACAACCAATCATCAAGAAAGTCCGCTTCATCGGTGTCCCTGAGGAAGTCGAAGAAGTCAAACCTAAGCGTAAAGGCTGGATCCGTCCACCAAGACTCCTAAGCCATGGTATTAACAACAACAATAGCAACAACAATACGGGAACCAAACCACGTACTGCACTAGCTACAGCTGCTGTTGCATTACAACAAGAAGGTGTCATATTTCATAATATAAAGAGTGGGAAATTGGATATGGCGACTGGAGATATTGTTATTCCAGATACGAGTAATAAGCGGATTATGAACACTCTTGCTGCGAGTACGAATAATAATCATAGACTGGGGAGATGGAGGTTTGGAAAATAAACCAGAAGCATCATAAGCATACAATAATACAATGAATTGTTTATCGTATATCGTGATGTCTTTTTACCGTAAGAACCGATAAGTTTATATAGATCTGAGATTACCGGCCCGATTTCTGTTCCGAATTGTGGCTTGTTCGGGCCGAGTGGCTTTTAACTATGGAGCAACTCCACATGATCAGCTCTGTGAATCTGGAAATTTCAGCTTTGTATTTAAACCAGAATTGCTCCTGAACTCAAGACCAACACTTATCCAAAGATACTATTCGGATACTATTAATTGAATAAGGAACATGTCCACATTCATTGACGCTATCAAAGTCTCAGACCACAAGGCCATCATCATCCCAGATGGTGGTCCTTCATTGAGTTATAAAGAGCTAAGTGACATTACGGGTCATTTACAAACAATTTTCACTAATCCTAAATCACCATTGTTTTCACTTGCCCCAAGGCAAACTGCAATTGCCATCTCATTAGTGAACAATTTGGAATTGGTCAGTGCTTTCTTGGCTGTTACGATGGCTTCAAGGGTTGCTGCTCCTTTGAATCCTAATTATAAGAAGGATGAGTTTGATTTCTACTTGAGTGACTTACAGGCAAAAGCCGTCATCTTACCAAAAGGTGCCCACAAGGAGACTTCGAGTGCCATATTCAAGAGTTCCCAGGATCATGGTGTGCTTATCGTCGAGACATGGTGGGATAAGGGTACAAGCCGTGTTGAGTATGAAATTTTCAATCATACTCAAGATTCCCCATTATTCAAATCTAAGGATTATCCGACATTCATCAACAATTACAAGACTTTCCCAGGGACAGCTCAACCTGAAGAAGTTGCCTTGATCTTACACACCTCAGGGACAACAGGTCGCCCTAAAACTGTGCCATTGACACATGCCAACATTTCAAGATCGATGCATAACATTGCCAATACGTATAAATTAACAGAACAGGATACAACATATGTCGTTATGCCCCTTTTCCACGTCCATGGCTTGATCGGTGCCCTCTTGTCAACATTACACACCCAGGGTACCGCCATCATCCCTCCAAAATTCAGTGCTCGTCATTTTTGGTCCGATTTCGTGCAGTATGGTGCCACTTGGTATAGTGCTGTCCCTACGATCCATTTGATTGTGCTAAACATTGCCAAACCATCTCCATTACCTAAGATCAGATTCATCAGATCGTGTTCTGCAGCGTTGGCACCTGCCACTTTCCATAAATTGGAACACGAGTTACAAGCCCCTGTTCTTGAAGCGTATGCGATGACCGAGGCATCGCATCAGATGACTTCAAACAATTTACCACCTGGTCAGAGGAAACCAGGTACCGTGGGCCAAGGACAAGGTGTTGAAATTGTCATTTTGGATGATGCAGGAAATATCTTGCCACAGGGAACCAAGGGTGAAGTTTCGATCCGTGGTGCTAATGTCACGAAGGGGTATGCTAATAATGATAAGGCCAATGCTGAGAGTTTCACCAATGGTTATTTCAGAACTGGTGACCAAGGGTATTTGGATAAGGATAATTTCCTTGTTTTGACTAGTCGTATCAAAGAGTTGATCAACCGTGGTGGTGAGAAAATCAGTCCTATTGAGCTGGATGGTGTTTTGCAAGGGAATGCTAAAGTCGAAGAAGCCGTTGCGTTTGGTGTTCCTGATGAAAAATATGGTCAGGCTGTTGCCGTGGCTGTTGTGTTGAAACCTGGTGAAAAGATGGATGCTAAAGAATTGCAAAGTTATATGGGTGAAAAAGTTGCCAGTTTCAAAGTTCCTTCAAGAGTGTATTTTGTTGATAAGTTGGTCAAGACCGCTACGGGGAAGATCCAGAGAAGAAAGATTGCAGAGGTGTTTGCCTCGAAATCAAAGTTGTGAATCCAACGCGCTTTATACTACCAATTTGATGTTTATATGGTTTATGTTCATTTCAAATGTGTAGATTGATATATATATTATTTATATTGAGATGTGGATCAACTTATAAAGACAAAACTTTTCTAACGGCTCTGGTGATAGTTTCTGGGTCTGGGAAGGCGAAATCTTCCAACTCTTTAGCATATGGAGTTGGCACTTCAGCACCAGTGACTCTTTCCACTGGAGCATCCAAGTAATCAAAGGCTTCAGATTCAACAACTTGAGCAACGATTTCAGAACCAACACCAAAAGCTGGGAACCCGGCTTCCACGGTGATCAAATGGTTAGTCTTCTTAACAGAGGCAACAATGGCTGGGACATCCAATGGTTTGATGGATCTCAAGTTGATGATCTCGGCAGAGACACCGTATTGTTCCTTTAGGGTCTTTGCAGCTTCTAAAGAGTAACCAACGTTTCTAGAATGAGTGACAATGGTCACGTCAGAACCTTCCAATTCCACTTTAGCCTTACCAATTGGCAAGACGAAATCATGGCTCAAAACTTCCTCGGAAACCTCGAAGGATTCACCATAAAGCATTTCATTTTCCAAAATGACAACTGGGTTTGGATCTCTAATAGCGGCTTTAGTTAACCCTCTATAATCTTCGGCAGAGTATGGAGAAACAACTTTCAAACCTGGGATGGACCCATACCAAGCTGAATAATCTTGGGAATGTTGAGCACCAACACCAGCAGCGGCACCATTTGGACCTCTAAAAGTGATGTTACAAGGTTGGATACCACCAGACATGTAATAAGTCTTAGCGGCAGAGTTGATGATATGATCAATGGATTGCATAGCGAAGTTAAAAGTCATAAATTCGACAACTGGTTTCAAACCTGCTAAAGCGGCACCAGTAGCTAGACCAGTGAACCCCATTTCAGTGATTGGAGTGTCAACAACTCTTTTTTCACCAAATCTGTCCAATAATCCTCTAGTGATCTTGTAAGCACCGTTATATTGGGCAACTTCTTCACCCATGATGAAGACTTCGTCATCACGGTCCAATTCTTCAGCTAAGGCACTGTTAATAGCATCACGAACAGTGAGCTTGACTGGTTCTTTAGCATCAGTGGATTGTAAACGACGTTGTTGTTGTTGTTGTTGTTGTTGTTGGAATTGAACAGCGGATGATCTCAACAATTGTGATTTTTGGGCAGCGATGGCCAATTGGGCGCTCTTGGCGACTGTGGATAATCTGGCAACCATTATGGTGACTTGGTGATTGATTGATAGGTGGCAGGAATATTAAGGATGGAAGCTCTTTCAACCTGTTACAACAACAAAACCAAACAGAAGTGTTGATCCTTTTTCCAAATTTTCTTTGAACTGCGTACGTAACAAGATTTTTTTTTTCGGTGTGGTTAAAATTCGCGGAATGGCTTTTTACGTGGAGGTTCCGTAAGAATTGGCACCTGGAAATACAATTAAAGTGGTAATACTACAACTAATTATTATGGATATCAATTGTATATATATTTTATTGTGATTCTACTATAAATTCTCACTATTACACTGTGTCTTTCCTGAGCGTCAATTGCAATACTCTCCACACTCGTTCCTCGTTTATACCTTGTTCACTGTTCAGATCCCACACAAATTCTTATTTTCCACTTTTGTTTTTTTCCCCTTTAAAAAAAATCAAATTCAAATCGAGATTTGAAACGTTTTTTTGCGTGGGTGGACAGGAAATAAAGTCGCGAATTGAGAAGTCTGTGGGAGCGGTGCTCATAACCAGTAAAACATCACGTGGTGGATCACGTGGATTGATCACCAAATACACGTGACCATATCTAAACATTCTTAATTACGTGGTAATAAACTCTGGTATATACAGTTACGTTCCAATATTATATACCTACCAATAGGCTACACTACCATGAGCATCAACGAAACAGAGTTCAACGACATAGCCAAGTCGTCCACCATAGAGCTCCTCCCCTTACACAACAGATCCAAAACACCGACTCCAAACCCTAACAATGCCACACTGAAACCTCACTATAATAACCATACTAGTTCCACACCTCAACTACCACCATCAGACAGACCACAATTCCTCCTCCTGGTGATCCTATACTTACTCCAGGGTATCCCCGTCGGTCTTGCGTTCGGCAGTGTACCATTCCTCCTTAAATCTCAACTAAGTTATTCTCAAGTGGCATTCTTCTCCCTCGCTTCATATCCATACTCTTTGAAATTATTATGGTCTCCAGTGGTGGATGCCCTATTCTGGTCCAAATTGGGCCGGAGGAAAAGTTGGATCGTCCCCGTACAGTGTGTTAGTGGTGTTGTGCTTTGCTATTTGGGGTCCATTATGGATCAATTGATTTTGAAACCGGAGGAGAATTTGACGAAAGTGACTTTGGGGTTCTTTACGCTGGTTATGCTTTGTGCGACTCAGGATATCGCTGTGGATGGCTGGGCTTTGACGATCTTGAGTGAACAAGGGTTGAGCTATGCATCTACTGCTCAAACAGTGGGGTTAAACACAGGTTATTTCATGAGTTTCACTGTGTTTTTAGCATTCAATTCTTCAGGGTTTGCCAATAAATACTTGAGATCCGAACCTTTGGACTATGGCCTGCTATCACTCAATGCATACCTCCAATTCTGGGGTGTTATGTATGTCCTTGTGACCGTGTACGTCTATTACATGGTGCAAGAGGACCCTAGGGGGAAAGATCGTGTCACTAAGGAAAGTTCAGGTGTTCATGCCTTGAAAGAAGTATATTGGGCAATGTGGGCCGTCCTAAAATTACCATCAATCCAAACATTTATTATCCTCCACCTAATTTCCAAGATTGGCTTCCTCGCAAATGAATCGGCAACGAATTTGAAATTATTGGAAAAGGGCTTTGCAAGAGAAGATTTGGCAATCACTGTGCTCATTGATTTCCCATTTGAAATTATATTTGGATACTACGTTGCCAAATGGTCCAGTGGTAAAAATTCGCTTAGACCATGGTTATTAGCCTATCTGGGTCGCTTAGTAGCTGCAGGATTGGCACAAGTCGTGGTATACATGTTCCCCTCGGATGGTCAAATCACCAAGGGTTACTTCCTCTTTGTCATACTCCACCATTTATTAGGTTCATTCATGTCCACGATCCAATTTGTCTCGATCTGTGCATTCCATACACAAATCTCTGACCCTTTGATCGGTGGTACGTACATGACTTTGTTGAACACTATTTCCAATATGGGTGGACAATGGCCGAAATTTATCATCTTGAATGCAATTGACTATTTCACTGTGAAACAGTGTGACCCTGCAGGTGAGAATTGTGTTATTGTTAGGGATGGGTATTATACTACAAATTGGATTTGTATTGGTGTGAGTATCGTGCTGTATGTCACATGGATCAAGAAAAAGGTCAATGTGTTACAGAACTTGCCCAAGAGTGCTTGGAGAGTTAAAGATGAGTAGAATTTGATAGACCTCTATTATATGTACATGTATTATCTAAAAGTATTGTAGTTAAGATCTAAGGATCCTTGGCACGATGTATATCAACAATCCCATTGAGCCAAACATTAGGCCGGACAGCTGTTCAATAAAAGTATGGAAATGTGTACTCGTAGTTAAAAGCATCCACCACCAAAGCCACAACAGTGCTAAACACACAACAACCGAGTTACCCAACGTCAACTTCACCTTCTCAACCCAATTCCTCCCACTGCTTTTCACATCACTCCACCACAACTTCACTTCTTTAACCCAATCAACACTAATCAACTCATACCATAATAAATTCGAACTCAGACTCAATAGGAAAACATGTCCACTCGGATCATGCCCACCGGACCACACACCTTTGAGTTTCCTACACTTCCAACTACCCAGCGCTTTCACTTCATCACCATGAACCATCGAATCATAAGAACACACACCACCGGTCCATATGAATATGAGGTCCATCAATGGTAATGAACCAAACCATGATTGTGTGAACAAGTACCACCAACACGTTGCCACTGCGACTTTCCCCAACGAGTGGGACCATCTAGTCTGTGGAGTATGATGTTGGTATGTGAAATATAGTGAGACCACCAGAGTCCAGAACCAGCCTCGCTTGACAAAGATCGTGTTGAGGAGGTTATGCTTATTCGTATAATAATTGTCAACGATATCCATTGATGAAAGATGTACTAAGTTGCCCAAGAGGATCGTTGTTGGGTATATCAGGGCTATCGTGATTTCTGCTGTGGTGAGTCTTGTTAGCCCGGTGATCCTGTCCCGGAGTCCCGAAGGCTTTTGCTTGCTCATGATAATTTCAGTAATATATTGATGGTTGATGATTTGGTTATTGCTATGTGTCAAATTGTGGGATCTTTAGTGGATTTTATAATGGGATCTCAAGTGGTGTTTGGGTGTTTTTTCCACTGACAAAATATCTGGGATTTTAATATGGTGAGATTTTAGTATGGGAATTAATTATTTTAGTAGTAAATTAAAGAACGATTGATAATGGAATTGCCTACGAGATGGGAGGTGGAGCTGGAGGTGAGTAAGCAGAGCATTGGTGTATTGACTGTGTACTAATGAAATTATTATAGTTCGTCCAGGCACTCGCTAATTTACAATACTTGAATTTCCTAGCTCAGAACAGATACTTGGAAGACGAACAGTTCTTATCCTACTTGAAATACTTGGAGTACTGGCGTGAACCGGAGTACTCGAAATACTTGGTCTACCCAAACTGCCTACACATCCTCACTCTACTCCAGTCGGAACAATTCAGGAAGCAAATCCTCAGGGCAGACGCTGCAGGTGTTATCATGAACGATATGGTTGATAGATGGAAGGAACCACAGTTGACATTTGCACCTACACCTTTGAAACAGGAACAAACAGAGCAACAACAGCAACAACAGCAAGAGCCTACAGTGATACCTCCAGTATCACAATCACCAACTAATGAAGAAACTACAAACCAACCAAGCATAGACTCAACACCATTATAATCACTATACAAACTCTTTGATCTCATCCGTGGCCAGCCCTTGAAGGATTCTATCCATCGGTCCTTTACTTCCCAATAATCCAATGATTTTCAACAATTTACTAGATTCCATTCCCAAGTACCGTTCACGATCACTAGCACCGCCAATCATCAGTTCACCACTGTTTGTCAGCTTGCTAATCTCATTGATCTTGACAAAGAGGTCCTTTGATAAGTTGAGGATATAATGGATCGTATCGTCTAGTGGTGATATGTCCTTCAATGTTGATGACGATTGGAGGAATGATATGGTGGTTTGGTATAGTTTTAACAATTTGATGATTTTGCGGGCCTTTCGTATTTGTAAGATTAATAATTTCTTCAATTTCAATTCCATCTCAATCTGTTTTAAAGTATCTCTTATCTGTAAGTCCAACTCTATAGATTTAGTTTCGGCGTTCCCGACAATGACCTCTTGATGTTTCAACACTATAGGAAGCTCAGTGGGGATTGTCAAGATGTTTCTGAGTGCGTATAGTTCAAACTTGTCGAAATTATGATCCAAAGTGTTTTCTAGCAACGTCTCTAGCTTAGCAGTACCCATCTCAATCTCCTCATCGCCATTCTCTAAGCCTGGAGGTCGATGACTTAGTAAATAACTCTCCACGGCACTGGTACATTGATACATTATGGCATTGACCGCATTGATGATATCGTCGATCAAGGCGATTGGCGGGAATCCCAGGTGCTCTGTGAGGATCTCGACGGTATGCTGGTCTGGTGGGGACATAATTATTTACTAGTTAATATGATGGGATTCTAATAGTGGGAAATGCTCAATATTTATACGAATCTTTTAAATGTAAACAATGAAATATAAATAATTGTGAATGGCGCTTTGGTCCGGCCACTACTTCAACATCTGGAAAAAATCACAGCTTATAAACTATGGGAAATATTGCAATTAACTACGAAAAATCAGATAAACACTAGGAAGAAAAGCATTATGATACGGTGTCGCAGACTGGTGCATACGGGGAGGAGTGCAAAGAGTGGTCTTCTCGAAGGGTACAAGCTGAAATGTGGTCTGGAGATCCATACACAACTAAACACCAAATACAAACTATTCTCATTATCACAAACGTCGTTCCAATCGACACCCAACACTAAGACTTCATATTTCGACGTGGCATTACCTGGTACGCAACCCAAGCTAAACCCAGAAGCACTCATTTTCGCATTGAAAGCTGCAAAAGCCCTAAACTCCACGATAAACATCAACTCATCATTTGATAGAAAACATTATTTCTATGGTGATCAGCCAATGGGGTACCAAATAACTCAACATTACCAACCATACGCCCACGGAGGACATTTAAAATTATTACCACATGATGGCGTCCCACACGAGAAGGTTATCAATATCGAACAGATCCAAATTGAACAGGATACTGGGAAATCCGTATACACCGAAGTGGGCACCCAAGCATTTTCCAAGATTGACCTGAATAGAACCAATACCCCCTTGATAGAGATGGTTACGAAGCCTGATTTTGAAACACCGGATGAAGTACGCAGTTTTATCAAGAAGTATCAAAATTTGGTACGTCATTTGGGGATCTGTACAGGTGATTTAGAAACAGGCGCCATGAGAGTCGATGTCAACATCTCTGTCAACTCAGGTGCCCGTGTGGAATTGAAAAACTTGTCCACGACGAGTGCAGTGGTACAGGCTGTGAAATATGAATACAAGAGACAATTACAACTGATCGAGTCTGGTCAAGCGGGTGAGATTATTCAGGAGACTAGAGGTTGGGATGGTGAAAAGACAGTTAGATTACGTACGAAAGAGGGGGCATTGGATTATAGATACATGCCTGATCCTGAACTACCACCGATCCTATTGGAGCAAGACATTGCTCATCAATTAACATTACCGAAACTACCAGATGAATTGATCCATGAGTTACAATCGGAACCATACAACCTAAGCTTGAAAGATACACTGATCCTAACGAATGACATTCCACTATTGAAATACTATTTTGAATTGTTTCAACACTCAGTGGTGGAGAATGGGGTTGACCATAAATTACCATCAAACTGGCTTATCCATGAACTCCTAGGTGGGTTCACCAAACTGGATAAACCATTTGACCCTGATTTCATCACCACTTCAAAACTCAGTGAACTGCTGATTGCTATCCACAGGGAGCAAATCACAAGAAACTCCGCAATGTTACTATTACAACACTTGATGAATGAACCCTTGGACTTGGAAAGACCCATAATGGAACTCATTGATGAGTATGAATTGGGGAGTGTCTCCTCAGGAGGGAACGAGGCCCTTGTGGAGGAGATTGTGGATCAGGTTATCCAAGAACATGAAGGAGTGGTTAATGTGTTGAAACAGGGGAAGAAGTTGAAGTCTATACAGTTTCTTGTAGGGGCATGTATGAAAGAGTGTCAAGGACGGATTAAAGCCGATGTGTTTTTGAAGTTGTTGAAGCAAAAGATTGGATTACAATAAATAGACACACTTGGATATAGATAGATAATGTACATATGAATTTTTTTTCTTCTATAATGAAATTTATGTAATGCTTTATTAAGGTTTAGTCAGAATCAGAATCGTCATCACTTGATGAATCACCAGCAACGACTTTCCCTTCTTCTTCATCACTACTAACCTCTTTATCATAAGTTGGGATCTCATCTTTCAAATCATCAGGTATAGTGGTGGTGGAATCCTCTGGCAAGTCATCAAACACAATTTTCTTATTTTGTAATGGTTTAGAGAAAGAGCCTGAACCTGGTTGCACAGGCTTAGTCTCGGATTCTGAACCTGGTTTTATTAAAGAACCCTCGACAGACACGACTCTCCCTGAGGTATGAATTCTTCTAATGGTGAATTTGATCTTCCCATCAATGGACATTTCATTCTCATCAACCCATTGACCTAAACTCTTGAATTTTTTCTCCTTCGAGTCACCACTTTCTTCATCATCATTATCTTGGAACTCGTCCAATTGGTTTGGTATGAAACTCCAATTTTCCGGGATGAAATTCTTCTTTATACTAGCATTAAAAGTATCATTGATCAATAACCCAATATGTGATGGAGATTGCATATATATCAACCCTTCCAAAACGTCCCCAGTGGAAGGACACCATACTAATAGTTCAACGTCGATCCAATAGAAGGAGAAGGGAGTATGAGCATTAACTTGAGCAATGATGTTCCCCTCGGAATCATAGTGTTCTTCACTTAGTTGCAAGTTATCATAACCCAAAACAACACCATGGGCAGGTTGGAAGTATTTCATGATCATGCTATCCAAATGTTGGGACTTTAAACCTTCGATTGGAGATCTGGTATATATTGGAGCTAGGGAGAGGTAGAGACTTGTCTTGATCTTTTTGAAGCATTCGGAGACACCATCTTTGTTTAATGGATTGGTACCGGCAATGATCTTGGATGTTTGCTTTCTCTTGGAGTTAGCACCTTGGGAGTCGCCACTGTTTCTCTTTCTCTTGATTTCAGACATCGTGGTACTCTGTGTCCTATAGGAGTCTGGTCTTGATCTCTTTATTCGATATTTAATACTTCTAGATCTTTATTGTATGAATTAAAAAAAAATTTCCTCGATGAGGGCGCGCGCTCGAAACCATTTCCGTTTTTGGAGTGAAACATTGGTAAAATAGTATAGAGAGTGAATTTGGGAGAGTGGATAACAGATGATCAGATAAAATGCCGTTGGATAGTGTCTTCACTTGTATTTGAGCTCATTACAGTCCTTTTGTGTGTCTTGTCATTGTTTTTGGGTATCAAATTAGACCATCATCGAGTATAATGGAATCACGGAGAACATTGAAACAACGAAGAACAGCAAAATCTTTGACCTAAGGGAATAAAGGTCGCCAGATGGCTCATTTATCGCTCTTGACTCAGTAAAACACCGGCCTATTTGCATCTCAGTCCCCAATTTACCAACCAAATGCCCCGAATATTGTGTCATAGTTTGGTAGTGTTTTCCCCCATAAGAAATGAAAACCCGAAATTTACCTGGAATCTTCTTACAAATAGACAATGAACAACTGGATAAGTTACAAGAAAGCCAACGATCACAAACTAGAACCAAGCAGGTGGTTAATCAATGTTATTTTACCAGTATAATTGTTAATACAAGGATATAGTCGTGTGCTATATTATGACGAACTAAGCGGTTCAAACCCGAATCTCAGCATTATCTTGTGATTGTATCTCCATGAGATAGCTAGATCTCTTGTATATATCCACATCGAAAAAGAAGCTCCTACTATTGAGTATTGACTCCATAATCCTATACTCGATGCAAGGATGGTCTAATGTCTTGACGATATCAATATTTCTGGTAGGATATATGCTATAGATGTCAATGTTGAGTTGAAGTATGGTTCCTGTCGATCCTTTATAGCGCTGGCTGTGCTGCGTTTGGGTTTGAACTTGGTGGAGAATTTATGAAGCTACAATCGTATCAAGATATTATAGTTTGAAAATGAGGAAGGTTGTATATTGTACCACTTTTAAACGTATTCATTGAGTCATCTATGATCTGTAATACTTACCTAGAACTGACATCTCAACTTTTCGTTATCAAAATGTGGGTACGATACAACTGCATTATAGATGCATACTGGTACTAATGGCACAACTCTTAATATAATTCATCATTATATGTTCGATGGCACACTAGAAGTAACAGTAGTATACTGCAGTCAAAGTACCTTGTTCTGACAGGTTAAAAGCCCGGACGCACAAGTACATCGCAAGGAATGCAATATAAGCATGCGTCCGATTTATTCTCACCAACATTTATGCTAACAACTCACCAACATTTTGCCAATCAAACCATGACGATGAGTTGAGAAGCTCTTGAAGACTTGAAGACAGAAAAAATTGATACATTCAAGTTTGATTACGTCAGTTATTATGTCATTGTGGACTAGGGCTAGTTGCTAGTTGGTTTACAAGTAGAGTTGATGTCTTCCATCTTGTTAAATGAAGCTTGTGACTGAAATTTTACTCGAGGATTGACATATATCCTTCATCAAAGTAGCTTGTATATCATTGAAAATTATAATCCCTGAATGTGTAACTAGTAACTAGTAACTAGTAACTAGCACGTTCATAAGCTTTATACCATACCTGACCTTAGAGATGTGCCCGGGTCTCATTTTTCAGGATCTTTGGGACCCTGGGTCCATGAGCCTTGAGGGTCTCCGGGTCTCTAGAGGGTCCAAGGGTACATGTTGTCAAATTATAAGCCAATTATCCATTACAGGCCTTTCAAAGCTCACTCATCCACCGATCAAGGACGCAATACACCACATAGACACGCAGCTACAATCACAACGCAAACGGCATTGATTCCATACTTGAGTGATTTCATAGGACCTAATGTTATCAGGAATGAACTTTATTTTTCTATTATGATTTGTTATAGTTAATATAATATACATTATTTAGGGATCGTTTTAATTTACATTGGCTGAACAAGGTATATTTAGCTTGATGAGGATTCACAAATGCAACTACCAATCAAACGATTTCAATACCTGTTTCATCCAATATCGATTCCAGGTTCTCCTCTAGATACACAGCTATCTCCTTGAGGGCTTCTTCTTCAATATCTTTCTTTCTCTTCTCTTCATCGATATCATTTTCAGTGTCTGAACCTGTGGCATTCAGTCTGGATAGGGCTAATTTCATTTTTTGATTGAATACTAATGTTGCACCAGACTTGTAGTTATGAACACACAAAAGCGACAGAAATGAATCTAGCCCAAAGTCATGAATAAATTGGAGCTCCTCGTAGTCAGTG
The DNA here is from genome assembly GCA_030674255.1 of Hansenula queroliae. Taxonomy (NCBI): domain Eukaryota; kingdom Fungi; phylum Ascomycota; class Saccharomycetes; order Phaffomycetales; family Wickerhamomycetaceae; genus Hansenula; species Hansenula queroliae. The sequence continues at coordinate 33,430 of JAJLXP010000066.1, read as the reverse complement.
GCCCGTTTGGCATATGAATCCAAATACGTGGTATCCTTTGGGTTCAATAAGTATTCATGGCAAACTCCACTCTTCTGGAACATCTCTGCATAGAGTGATAGGCTTTCTACACTAAAAATTATGGAAAAATTCATCAGGGACCCGCGGTCTCCGTCTCAAAATTTTGGGACCCTGGGTCTCTAGGTTTTGCGGGTCCCCAGGTCTCCTTAGGGACCCGCGAAACGGGCAGGCACATCTCTACCTGACCTCAGCCATGAGAGATCATCTGACGTAGAGTTAGTACATGTATACCTCTTCTCATACTCGTTTAAAGCACACATGGCGAGTTTGGCTTGTCAATATCATCTAATAGTAGCCTTTAGTATATATACTACATAACGTTTGACCACTTTGCAATTCAAAAGAGGTTGATCAGTCATTCACATAGAATCACCAAACAGATACACAGAGTGAAATGTACCCATGTGTGATCAGCCTGAGGAATAAATGCTTCCAAATACCCCCAAAACCTGACAGATCTAGTCATAATTTATGTCAATTCGGTGGCTAAGCAGTCGATCTTATCTGAAATCCTTCAAACTAACAATTCAACAACACGACTTTGGCCCACTACAGTGTGGGGTCTCCGATTTTCGTACGACCTAATATTACTATATTGTCTTCCAAATCTAAAGTTGGATCAAAGATCAAAGTATAGAGATTCACTCTGGATTGTCGGGTATAATGGAATGACGGATATCAATATGAACAATTTTTGAAACAACGAAAGACAGCAGAGACATCGGATAAAAGAGCATGAGATCACCAGAGGGCTCTTTTGTCTGATATCTGACTAGCAACATAGGATTATTTAAATCTAAGCCTCAGAATTACTACGCTCAAAATGTGTCACATTTTGGTGGTGTTTCCCCATACAAAAACCGAAACCCCGAAAGTATCTGGAATATTCTTGCAAATGGACAATGAACAACTAAAATTTACGATAACTCTAAGATCCTTCACCAAGTCAGAACGGACCGATAACTAAGGCTTACTATATCAGATCAAAGTAATGCAAGCATGAGTCTTGTGCTATACGATGACGAACTAAACGATTCAAACCCGAATCTCAGCATCATCTTGTGAGTATCTCCATACATCAACAACCAGATCGGTTAACTAACCAGAACGATAAAAGACACGATCCACAACGGAACGCATTGGTGCTACATAACAAAGAAACAAATGAGTTCAGTGTCTTGCAAACAGTCGGTAATGATCCTCCACAATGGGCAAGACAGCAACAACAAAGGAATGGTATATACCCCTTTGAACAATTGGTTAAACGACACACTTTACCAAAATTGGATAATGATAGTATGGAACTATCATTAGGTGGTATGAGGGATCAAAGATCCAGGTGTCCCACATGTGGACATCACTTGACTAATGATCTTGAGCATAGTGATTCAGATGAAGATGATGAGATCTTGAATGAGGATCTCGGGTCTAATAGTCGAAATTTGGTTTTCAATGATGATGAGATCGTTGATGCTGAGGATTCACAGGATATGTTTATTGACTTGAACTATTTTAGACTCTTGGGTAACACACCATATAACTCAACATCAGATACTAATAAACCGAAGGACAATATTCACTTATCAGATAACTTATTCACACAGGGTTATTTTAACAAATTCTTTAAAGAGATCGACCTCCTTGGAAGAGGAGCCCGTGGATCGGTTTATAAAGTGGAGCATATCTTGAACGGGATCTCACTTGGTTATTTCGCATTGAAGAAAGTGACCATTGGTGATGATGCAACTTGGTTATTCAAAGTCTTGAAAGAAGTAACGATGCTTTGTAAGATCAGTTTCAACAATCAAAACTTGGTTAATTACAATCATGTCTGGCTCGAAGTCTCAAGTATGAATGAATTTGGTCCAAAAGTGCCCTGTGCTTATATCTTGCAACAATATTGCTCAGGTGGGAACTTGGAAGATTTCGTATTGAACTTATTACACCCGGTTCTCAAACCCAAGGAGCTGAAAAGATGGAAGTTACGAAACAAAGGAGTGGATAAACCTAGGGGGAGATACTTGACAAATGATGAGATCTTACTCATTTTCAACCAGATTGTCCTTGGTGTGGATGAATTACATAGGAACCATATCATCCATCGAGACTTGAAACCTTCGAATTGTCTATTGGCGACTCCCTACATCAACGATTTCACAAATTTGCAAGAAGATATTGATGCCATACCTACGATATTGGTCAGTGATTTTGGGGAATCTCAATTGGAAGGTGAACAAAGAAACGCATCAGGAGCTACGGGGACATTGGAGTATACCGCTCCAGAACTATTAATCATGAACTCTGAGAAAGTGACACAATTCAGTAAGAAATCCGATGTCTACTCTCTAGGGATGATACTATATTTCTTATGTTTTGCCAAACTACCATACTCAGCAAAGGATATCGAACCACTAAGAGATGAAATCAATCAAACTGCACAGTTTCTGGTGGACGATTCATTAAGACCTGAGTTACGAGTCGAGATCATAGAACTTATTAAAAACTTGATCTCCAGGGATCCAGAGGAAAGAATGTCCACTATGGAAATATTGGATGTGTTGAACAATATGGGGTCTGATCGTATTGTGCCTCCTCCACAACAAAGAAACGAAGATGCCAAACCACATATCTCACAACGAAGATTATCATTAACATCCACGCCTACTCTTTCTAATACCACCACGAAAGCAAAATCAAGCAGTATCTTATATCAACATAGGAAAAGGCTTATTCTACTGGGTATTGACTCCATTATACTATACTCTATGCAAAAATGGCCTCATGTACTGATGATTTCAATATTTTGTGTGGGTTATGCCATGAATGTTAATGTTGATCTTAGGTATTGTTTCCAGTTAACCTTAGGGCTGGCTGTGGTGTGTATAGGGCTGAACTTGATGGAGCATCTGTGAAATTACGACTCCATAAACATTTCAATACATATATATGTTAAGTAAGAAGAGGTGCTACGAGTATATTGCATGTTTGTGAAAAATTGTAGGTATGTATTCAGTTTGACACAATTTCAAACGGTTTCGTTGGATCATCACGGTCTGTAAAGACCTGATATATCTCAGCTTTCCGTTATCAAAAATGTGTATGTGTGGATACTTTAGTGATAATATTGAATCCTTGTAAATGACTCCACTTTTGAGTTTCATCTCAATGAGCAGCTAGGCTTCAGGATCCTAGAATTACCAATGCAAAACGGACAGGTTAAACGCAATATTTTCTAACAGGTTAAAAGGCCACTCACTAAGAAAAGCCTAACCCATACGATCAACGTATGGGTATAGACTAATCCTAATTCATGACAAAAAGGACTCACCCCCAAGAACAGACATGGTAAGTGTTAATATATCTTTGAAACTTGAAACAAAATTGTATAAAATTTTTCTCAAACTTCGTTGGAATGCTTATGTCATCAGCTTCCTGATTTGAGGTGTTAACCGCGGGCCGCGGCTAGCTTACAATAAATGATTTGCTCAATGCTCATATACTTAATTGAGGACGGTAAACGATAAGAGAGGAGCTATCAAGTTAATCGACTGAGTATAGGTTATAGCTAGGATATGAAATGATTGGGGATTATATCCAGGTATGGAAGCGCATACTAGATAGATATCGCGTCTATAAGCATCAATTATAGCCCTTATAATTGTGCAAATATCATAATTGACCTTGTCTGTTTCGGAATTGGCGAGAAAGATATGTAGCTTACGAGCTACGAGGAATATATATGGGATCTCTCGTATTGAAAACTGTAGGAGTATCGTATATTCAATGACACTGCACTTTAAAGGGATTTGTCGACCATCTTGATATGTTGATCTGACGTCTCCTTATCAAATGTGAGTGTATTTGAAACCAATTAATCAACCATTTGCTAGATATAATAACGTATTCGGTTCATTCAAATCAGCACAGGTTGAAGTATATTCTAGCATCTAACAATGCAAGGCAATAGTGTGGGAACAGAACGACTGTTTTCTCATGTACGCATATAGTAATGACTGAGTAGTCGTCAACATTGGCCCTTTTTTCGATACCATAGCTTTCAATTGAAAAAAAAAAAATTGAGCTTTTCTGATCTCACAGAACATCCAAACACCATGTACTCTGTGTAAAGTTCTACTGAACATGGCCAATTAGACAACCAACTACACTGTTTAATTCATGAAATCTGTCGCTTCATCTAATACTGAACACTCTCTGAGGAACTTACTATGCTCATTCAAGAAATTGGAATCTGTAGCATATTTGGAATTCGGAAGTGACCCGATAGCTTTTGTTATGGCCTTGGTAAAGTCATCTTACCATCTCATAGTGTATAGTGTATATGTACGATCCTTATGACTAATGCTCTCTTTGAAAAGACCTGAACGTATACAGAGAATACAGGCCAGATCCGAGATCCGATCATTGGAGAATAGTTTTTGAAGTGTCGGAGTACATACAGTCAAAGGAAAGCAATATCGGCCGTACTCCGTACTCGCTCAAGGAGTCCACTGGTGAATACTCTATGATTCTTCATCACGATTTATCAACCAGTAATTTAGCCAGTCTACATTTCTACACCGTTTCTGGCTTTCATATCAGTCACAAAAAGGTCAAATCTAACGTGTATATGTAGGAAACTATCACTTCAAACAAACTGGGGTATATCACCTATACGTATGAAATACCAGGAAGATATACCTATGTGTTATCGATACTGAGCTTCTCACATTAAGTTAACAAAGTGCACCAGATACCTATGCTATATACCTTTCAAGATTCAGGACCAATTGGCAGCAATAAGTATCCGATCACTTATCCACAGAGTATGTAAGCCTGGATATGACAATAAGAATTGAAGAAATCTTGGCTCTAATTCCAGCACTAACCACTATTTTCTGTTTAGTCTTATGGGATCACCATCCGTGTACCTCTACAACTATGCCATCAAACATGCGACAAACTCACTCAACATGAGACCTCATTCAAAACTGAATTATGATGCACCGTTCGAAGTTGTTTATAAAAGACGTACTACTGAGATAAATTGATATTCTTTCTTTCGAAACAGTAAGAACAACACCAGAACACCAGGCTTTTACCTGGAACAACGGAAATTACACATCGACAGTGGTCACTACGAAGTTACTTGTTCAGTCTGAGCCTTGATGAACGTTCCGTCTTAGAGACTCCATAATTCTATGTTGGAAACTAAATACGAAGATGGCCTCAATATATTGACTTTCTGTCATGGAAATTTCATGAATGTCAATGTTGAATTGAGACCGGTACAGTTATCCTAGAATTGTCCACGGGGTTGTATAGGGTCGAACCTGAAAATTATGAAAACTTCATCTAAGATGTACCATGGATGATGTACAGATATAAATTAATACGGGTATTGGATACCTTGAAAATAGAATGTAGGTATATATATATACGTATTAAATGACACCACTTATTTATACAGATTAGTTCCGGATCATTATGATCTACGACTCAGCTTTGCGATATCAAAATATGGGTCCATATGAATACTTTATAGATATCCTCTTAAGCAACAGTTTCTGTATATTTAATTTCAATAAACTGTTAATCTTCAGGTCCATATAACTACAAACCTAAGCTATCTCAAACAAACCTACAGGTTGAAAGCCAGCTCTCTCTCTCTCTCTCTCTCTCTCGCAATTTTCACCAAAAATTATCCAAGCCCATACGCCCATTGTGATGCGTATGAAATTGTCAACATTATCATGTCTTTTATATACTTATTCATGATAACTATATAACAGCTCCTTGGGAACATGAATCATTTTGAGGTATATCTCAAATTTGGGTTTTAAGGCTATGGATAACGTTGAAACACGATAAGAGATGTAAAACCAGCATTTTCCCCGGTTTATAATTAGCGCCATACATGTAGCTTTATATATGTCTATTTTGGCTCGAGTATTGACACTAGAGTGATATGTGAAACTGTTGACCATAATTGTATTGTTAAATATGAGAAATTATAAATTCGATTGTACCGCTAGCTAGGAGGAACTGTCCACTTTTATATCCAGAGTGTGTTTCTATACACAGACATGTAAGCAAACTGATCGATGGTGAGACATACCCATGTAATAAATATGTCCAGTTGCACATTACAAATACTACGAACTATGTCAATTCAAAAAAATGAGTTTGGAACTTGTATTCAATACCACACGCTTAAACAAATTTGTTGGAACGAATCATCATGCCCTCTATGATCGTACATAGAATGGACATAAGTCATCCGTTATTCATTATCAAACGTGAGTAATACATTTCACAACGAATTAACCCTTTATCAGAATGACAATACATGTGGTGAACTGACACGGGGTTCCATTAAACCAGAAACAGCTTGGTTGGCTACATGAAATGAGCACCTCCGCTTTGATAACTTGGGAAGTTCATTAGTGCTGAAGAAAATCAGGTAACACAACGAGAAGACAAACATACCTAGTGAGGATCATTGTAGTATATCAAGCGTACTGATCACGGCAATTCGGCCTAGTACTAAGCTTCACATAACTGGCTGCAATGAAAGAAAACGACGTTTAAACTCTGGAGAACTCAGGTTTATTGGATTCATTGGAACCATTCTTTGCTCAAGGTGGATCGGATATTGTTTGTTTGGCGATGCCGTTAAAAACGTTACACAGTTCTGGTTACATAAGCAATATTCGGGTGGTTCCGAGTTGCGAGCATGAGAGAGAGGTATGTGTAACTATAGTACAACATCAGGCACAGCACGGAAAGTTTGAGCAGGGTAGCTTAGTCAAATGCTGTCTAGGGAAGGTGCTTTGTAGCTTAGGTATACATGTGTATTCTCCATGCACATGGATCCACCAAGCATTGGATCTATCGACACACATTAATCGAGATCCGTGCAAAAACTAAACGTGTTGTGAATCATGCTGAATTGCAGTGCGATATCAAGGATGAACAGTCTATGTATTGCAATTTTGACACATCAAATATATACCAAATAACATATATATACTCATATATATAGATCGCGGCGTAATTAGTTATTAAATGCATGAAATTGATACATGTACGTTAAGCTTACAATTAAAATTGTTGTAAATCCGACAAATTGTATATAGCCTTTAAGTATATATACGCATTTAATTAAAATATATATGCTTTATATTGCTGCATGAAAATATTAGTACTGTGTACGCTCTTAATTCTAAGGCTCCAACATGTAGCCGAGAACTTGTAGCGAATTTTATATCCCAGACAACAATGAATCTAAACCATGCATTTCAACCCTAATATAACACAACAACTGCTGGATGTGCCTCTCCCTTATAGTAGAATTAGAGAGACCAAGTACCAATGCATTATTGCTTAGAAAGATATCCAGAGCAAAGCCATACACAGGTGAACAAAGCGAGTGAACCACCCACCCCATGGACCACAATCATGGTTCCCCTTAATAAAGAGATAGTCAAGAGTAAGACCACCAATAAGGAGCAATGTCAGCAAAAAGGGTACCACAAATTGGTACACAGCACGAGTATGTCTACATATTAAAGGGTACGCCTCATTTAACTACTTCTGCGGCTTGGAGAATGTTCCATCTTCAGTCTACTGGATAAAGACTCCGTGGCTCCATGTTGGATAGTAGGTACAGGGTACAGGGATGGCTTAGATACATAGATTCTCTGTTATATATATTCTTATGAGTACGTGTCAATGCTGAATTAAGGCACAGCAATTAGCGGATCGTCGTGCGAATTCTTTTTAATTTCTTTTTGGCTGAGGTTTTGGTTATATAGGGTTAAACTGATGAATGAACCTGATGACATATATATATATAGAATTTCCATCCAAGGCTGTATATACTTCATGTAAGGATTAACTACTACGTGAGTATGTTATTGGTAAAAGATAGGTATGTATTAAATGACACCACTTTTAAACGGATTGGTTGGATCATCGTGGTCTGTGAAGATACGACGTCTCAGCTTTCCGATATCAAAAATATGGGTACATATGAAAACTTTAGCTTTGATAGATCTTGAATCCTTGTCAGCAGCAGCGTATGTTTCAATATTTCAGACAGCGGTTGAGCTTCAGGCTCATAACATCACTGCAAACAAAAAGCTAACCAAGGTATATCACATATATAGTCCAACAGGTTAAAAGTGCCGCTCTATCAATTTCTTTCCAAAAAATCTGATCCCACACGCATCTATAGGCGTATATGGGATGGATAACAATGTCATTCACTATATTCTTAATCGCAAACTCCTTGAAGACCTTGTTATTTGATATGAGTCAACTCCAGATCTTAATAGTTTACCTTGATTTAAATACAAATTTCAAAATTGATTTTAATGAGGCTCTGGATCGAAAGTTGAGACACTCGCGGGATGCATATATAAAAGTTGAAACCAATCGTTCTCGGTTAACACATACGTATCTAGCTGGCTTTAAATGCTTATAATTATGGCTCGAGTCTCGAAGTCGACTGATGTACTTGAGGCTTGAATTCGTAAGACAGTTGACTATAAGTATTGGGCAATGACAAATTTATAGGCGATTGTACCCACTCTCGTGAACATTTGTCAATCGATAGCTGGTGTGTGTTTCTATACATATATACACACGTTTAATTGCTAAATTATGATCGATGGGAGAATACACAGCTGTATTTGTGTCCAGCTATATACATATCAGGTTACGAACGCTACGAACAATGTCAAAATTCAGAAAAACGAGTTGGGAACTTGTATATATATTATAATTTACACCGTGCACACGTTTAAACAAATTCGTTGGAACACAGCATCATATAGATCTTCTATGGATACAAATATAAGGATCATAAGACACCAATTATTCATTATTAAACGTGAGTAATTGTACACAGTGTTTCGTAACAAATTAACCAATTAATGATAATACGTGGTGAACTTACAGCTAACCGACTCTGTCCATAACAACGAGAAGACAAGCCTACCTGAGGATCATGATAGCATAGTAAATGAGCTAGTACACGCCCTAAAACAGCAGTCAAGTCTCGCTCGGAATAACAGTCGGCGAGTTATTGTGCCTCCAAAATGTAGAATTGTACTTACAGAACTCCAGAGGTATGGATCAACATTCCAAATAAATTATGCGGCTGTAAATATGTATTCATTCGCTCACGATAAACTTGAAATAGATTATAGTACCGACAACGAGCAAACTAAAGAAATTCAGCGCTAACAAGATAAAACAAGAAATTGGATTTGCCCCTCCCTTAACAGGCAAGAAACCACATAGGCCCAATATTGTCACCATACAGTATTTCCAAATGATGTACCCTGAGATAAGCGCTATACTGAGGAACAAACAGAAGGACCCGCCCAAAAATGATCTTCCCCATGAATTGATATCATTGTTCCCATTCTTGAAAAGATCGTATAACGTGTAGGTACCCAAGAGCAGCAGCGTCAGCAGCAATATCAGAGTCAATAGCACCCCGAATGTGTATCCAGCACGAGTATGTCTGTTAGTTGTGGTATATGCCTCATCAACCTCCTTAAACCCACTGGATTCTAAATCATAGTCATGAGCAGCTAATCTTTGTTTCTGTTCAAATTCCACTTCTTTGTCCATCACTCAATGTGTACCTAAAGCAAGATGTCTCACTAGACTGTATTTATTGATCTTATGTGTGTTTGATGCTTTAGATAACACCTTTCAAATGGAGTATTAGCTGAAGCCTGATTCCTAATTACAGGCAAAAAAAAACCCATATGCAGCACTTAGCTGTCAACTATGATCGGGTCGGAATAATACAGGTGCTACGTACTGGCTAACAGACAAAAGTCAGATCCCAAGGGCATTTCATGGTCTTTCCAATTATGAGTACATGTGAAACATAGCCAATATAGTGAAGAAGCTGTGTCTGTCGTTGACATCCGTTTCTTTCTGTCAAATGTGGGTGAAACCTCTCTGTGGCACTTTAAATGCCAAGAGATTACTTGACATGTACATGCTAGATAACTTTGAGGATCGACTGTGAACATTTAGTGAATGTGTAGAATCTAGATTGTAGACTTCTCGTATGCTAGAGAGAGATAAGCGGATATCATGATTGATTATAAAGGAAGAAACTCTGTTAGGAGAAGGATCTATTCTTGTGCATAGTGTTCGGACTGGCTTTGAGAAAGCTTTTGAGAGCAAATTGTGCTTCTTGCGCCAAAAAAAGCTCATTTTGGATTATCCCTAGCTCAGTAATGAGTAGGCATATATTTAATAATGTGAAACTTACAAGAGCATATGGCTTTTGGAATCCCGGGGTTAGGGTGATGGTGATTAATGTACTGGAATTCTGTAAAATCACTAACCAAAGGCCCATATAATCAAGCACAATATACCTGAAAATAATAGCTTGATCAGTCATGCAACTTAATTATAAGGAATATAATCTTTCGAGATCATGATGTTCATAAACTCATTAAACACCGCTGGACAAACATAGCTCACACAGCCGGGTGTTGCATGGACGTTCTAATCAGATAGTACACGTAGTCCAAGCTGTCAACTTAGTGCGTGACATGCAATAAATGCAATTAATCAAAAGCTGTTCAAGTAAGATAGAACTGTTTATATACACGAGTTTGTGTGTCAAGGTACACACACGTCGGCCAATCAATTGTAGATAGATGGTTGTTAACCACAGCGTCGATGTGTTTCACACGTTCGGGCCGATTCTCAACATTTATAATGAAAACAACATCTACACGAAGAAACCAGCTAGAGTTAGCTTCGTTTCAGAGCGAACATTTTGAAAAATCGTAAGGTAGAATGTGCATTTAAAGCGCTTCAAACAAGTATTGAGTCGCCATCAAGAAATCATAGGAAATTGGAAATGGCAAATACACAACATTGTTATCGAAGCATCTTTGACACGTATATGTAGGGTTATATGTTATTTTTGATTTCGACATGAAAATCCCTCGAGCTTGCCTCGTGAACCCGGGTGAGCTCTTATTTGGGCTTTTCAACGTTCGAAATAATCATATACTAAGATCGAGTTCAGTAACGACATTTGAGTTCCAAAAACGAGGTAACATACACGCTCATATAGTAGTCTGGATTGACCATACAAGAGAGAAATGTTAATAAATTACTTTGAAAAGCCTGGGATTTCGCACTTTATATATTCAGGTTCCCGATCGTCAAAAGAAACGCAAGTCGGGCGGTGGATTATGACATCATTTTTACTTCTCCTTGTGCCAGAGTCCTGAACTTCTGCTGCCATCTTTGATCGTGTCAGAATAATACGTATAACGACCAATCACTTGTAAAGTTGCATCCAAACTCCCAACGTTGACATACGAAAAGTATACTATCACCAAAAAGTCGAATACAATCTCCACTTTTCAGCTTTATCAATATGTGATAGATCGTGTACTCTATATCATAATTAATTCACTAGACATGTGGGTTGCGAATGTACTTACGTTACTTTTGAGCAGATATAACTATAACGAGACGGTGTCGATGATTGATGGAGAGCTTCAAATTGAGATTTTAAGTCTCCTCGGTGGTGTTTTGAACTACCTGCATAGTGGAAATGTGTCTTAACAGGAAAGCTTATATCTACATTACCAGAGTAGCTACAGCATGCGTTTTTTGTGGGTGCATTAGTTTGAAAAATCAAGGTGTAATGTTTATTGGGATCACTTAAAGCTAGTAGGTAGACCCCCAAAGCTTTAAGGAAATGAAACCGCAACATCGACAATATTGTTATCAATTAAGTGAACATTAAACAAATATATCAGAGTTGTATGTTCAGATTTGATGAATTTTAATGATGGGCAAATGGGTATTAGCACCAATAACGTATAGAAGCACAAATTTGGACTTGAGCTAATAAAATAAACGTGCATACAATCTCGCTTGATTCAGTGGAGCTTTAATCAAATTAGTGGTGAGTCAGAAAGATGGGGGGAGTACTGTTGTATTTAAACGCTTTCCAAACCATGAGCAAAAATGCGTGTTCCGAGTCCCCAAAACCGCCTATCAATATGACATGTGTAGGAATGATCACCATAGAGCCCTGTACATCGAAGACATTAGACCTTATGGACCAATAACCACAGCTTTACCTTTCTGTGAAGTACGTGGCGATACCAAAGATAGCCATCGGCTCAGTACCTGTACCAAGTAGGTGGGTCAGCTGGTTGATCTTTCTTAACCTTTAAGGAATCCATAAACGTCTTTTGACAACTAGAACATACAAGGTCAGCCAATTTATAGTGACTCCTTACACTCTGTAGTACTAGCCTATAAGGCGTCAACTGAGAGGAAATCATGTAGATGAACATTCAATAAATTGGGGCTGTACATGTTTGTGTGTACTCGTAATTTTACAATAACCGTAAAGAATAGTATAATAGTGATAATGAGGGGGAAGATGAATTCTAAAACTGATGGGACATGTAAACTGAAGATTCTGTCCTCATAACCAGTCCACATAGTGAATAACACAAGGCCGGCCTTAGAGTCTAACAGAGAAAAGAAAGTGCGATTAGCAGCTACGTTCTTCTTTTTTCCTCAATTTGTTTGTCCATCTTTTCGTGAGTTGAATCTGTCATGGCTGGACTAGGAGATGTATAACTTGTGTTTCAATTGTCCCTGTGATTGTCCTGAATCAAAAGTTTAAGCTCTACATCCTCAAGTATTAGTTGATGCGCTTTTAGAAAAACCTTTATGCAACGCCTCTGCCATCTTTGATCAAATGTTCTTACTGTAAAGTACTAGTCTTGATTATTATAATCGATCGAATTATCAATACAGCTCTAGACAGTATAACTCAGTCTGCCCTTGTGTCGATAGCTCTTAAGAGACTTGTTAGAGTAAAGACTCTACTGTTTTGAACGCTGAACGATAATTTGACGTCTACAGCTCTACAAGTGCATCAGAGTTGAAAGGTTATACAATATGAAAATTATTCTTGAGTCATACAGCTGCGATTTCAAGCTTTACGATCTTAAGTATGCGTGTGATGTTGTAGCCGGCTGAATGTCAAATAAGTGTCATATATATATTCTTTTGCTTCCGGCCATACCATAAGATTCTGAACTTCAGTGGTTGAACTTTGTAGACACCTCGTGTTGAGAGTTGATAACGACGCGTTCCTGTCATGAGCCTGTAGGATCTATAAATTGCCTCTACGCGCTGATAGTACATAAACCTTTGGACTTACTATTTGCCATATATGGAGATTATAACAAGCTGCGTGGTCGACAGTCATGTTTAGTTTGGAAAAAACGACATGGTCGATGTTACCGTGGTCTATATATATGGAATTCGCATTCTATATACGAAGTCCACACGTTCGAGTGAGTTATATATGCACATATAATTTGACTACAATACAATAGTTTATATGTCAATGTGCAGATTTGAAAAAATATGGGTGTGATGTGTATTCAGAGCACTTCAAACAACTATTGGGCCGCCAGGTCATGCATTAAAGGCTGGAAAGCATGGCAAATCCACAAAGTTGGTATATCGAAGATACTTTTCACATACCTTAAACCTGTAAAGGCTATTAACTGACATGACGACAAACGTTAGATATCTTGAAATGTCTCGTCGTGAGAAAAGCCTCGTTAACACAGAAAAACAAAATAATCGAAGTAATTAACAACGAGAAACCCTTTCATGAATCAATTTTAAAAGTGAACAACTTTAATATGCTCGTTTTTGATCTGTAGTTTTCCTTACAATATACTTGTCGGAGCTGATCATTCAGACATTCAGATATTCAAGAGAAAAAAAATTCATTCCTGATTATGTCATCAGCAGTTCTCTCTTACATAAGCAGAAATTGGAAAACAAAGACTCTGAATATACGTACAACAGCTTTATCGTTTATTTGAAAAAAAGGAGCTGCAACTGTTAGTGAGACTTAAGTGGAAACTTGAAGCCATCCATATCTTCCATCTGAGGAGCTATTGTAACACCTGCTCAATAATGCCCTTCAAATGACACCCATATGACCAAATTTCCCTCATGGGGGATCAGAATATGTGAGACCTTTAGCATGTTGCAATATATTCTCTCGTATGAGTTATATTCACTCATTCAACAATCACTATAAAGTGAACTAGTTTCTCCAGATATCCCAGGTATCAATGCTTTATCAGCTAGAGTATGCTGCTGCATACACAAAAGTCCCACCATGTCACAACAAATTTTACTAGAGAATACATTTCCTATGGAGATATGGCTTCAGATCCTACCACATGTTGAGAATTGTGCCAATTTCGTACGAGTTAACAAGACTTTTAAAGAGATAGCAGCACCATACGTTTATTCAGACTTGAACCTCTTCCTAACCGTGGAGCAGCATACGAAAGATGAACAACGTCATAAGGGCCTACCAGTCATTGATGAGTATGAATTGATAAGTGTTGGGAAACCAAGTCGAGAAGGTGTTGATGATACGATTATTACTGATTATAGGGCCATTTACACTATCTACAAGTACATCTTAAACAACCCTCGTTCAGTTTTGAAGAAATTTGTGCATAACGTCTCCATATCAGTGACTATCATGAAAGGTTCGCATAAACTCGTGTTTGACCATACATCAGTTGACCAACCATCGATATATGATACTTTCAATGAGATAAACACCAAGGATGTCACTTATAAACGTCACAGCAAAAACTTGGCGTCCTATTTGAGCAGTGCATCGACTCCTCAACAGGATACGCAAAGACCACGTTTGACAGCTGTGAGTGTCCTATATGACTATTTCACAGATGAAGCTGTTAGAAACAGATATATGAAGATTAATCATGTTGTCGAGTATCTATTTGCAGAACCATTCACATGTCTTGCCAAATGTATTGGTGTTCATCAAAGCAGAGGGACGATTCCAGGCAGTTTTGCTGAGAGGTTCCAACTACCCTGGAGTGGGAATCATGATTTCGCCATTGTCAGACATATGTCCTCCCATGTTGACGAATTGGTTTTCAACAAGTCTCAATGTGTTTCTAAGGCGCAATTGGTGAAGTTTATTAATGGGATGATTAGATGTTGTTCGTCAAATAAGGTTAACCCTGATATCAACTGTTCTTTCTATCTTGGATACAATGCCAAATTGAGTACACCATACCTCTTGGGTCAAAGAATGAACTTCAAGTTGATAACGCCTGCCTCGTTATGTTTCAAGAAATGTAAACTAGAGGACCATGACCCAAGGCAACATCCTTACTCGATCATGCTTGGTATCTTTTAGCGGTATATAACATATAACCTTCAATCAACGCTACAAGACACTGTTTGGAAGAAAAAGAAGTAGACGCTATTCACATTAACACTAGAGACTCATCAATAAGATAGATAATTATGAGACCAAGAGAGTATACTGTGAGAATAGGAACTCAATTATATTGGTACAGGGGCAACTGGATCCATTGATATCTGGGTGGGAAACCCTAGATTCCATAGATCAGCTCTTTAAGTACCAAATTGATGATATGCATACCATACAAACATTTTAAAACCATTGATGCAAGTTAAGAGACTGTCAAAGTTCCTGATTATAGAAGGCATAAAATTAGCTGAAGCAAAATTGGAATTGATTGCTAGTATTTATACTCTGTTCTGAACTCGGCGGCTAATACTCGGCGGCTAATCTTAGCTCTCCACTTCAATTACAGAAGGGATATAGAGATCATAGCATACAGAATTCCATTTTAAGTGTTAGAGTGTGCCAATACACGTAGTAGAAAAGTATGTGAAAAGGCTTTTGTAGCGTCGATTGGGGAAAAATCAAGCTAAATCGTTGTTAAGTAAGTATGTCTGTAATGTATAATTCTAGCGAACTTGTTTCAATCTTTGTGACTTGAGACTTCTCAACTTAATATTACACTACACGTATCGAGAAAGAAGAAGATTACATGTATATGAGCACTATGGAGTCTAGCAGATAATGCATTGTAAAGGTGGGTTCTTAAGGCACCATCTTAACTCTCTACCACCATCGGGTTGAAAATTGTGATTAAATAGTACATGTGGCAATTAATATTGAAATTAACGATTAACTGCTTACGGTGAAGATCCACATACTGCGGTATTGGACGAGAAGAGATATATATACTATATAGCAATACAGCTCTTACATCGACATG
Source organism: Hansenula queroliae (assembly GCA_030674255.1). Taxonomy (NCBI): domain Eukaryota; kingdom Fungi; phylum Ascomycota; class Saccharomycetes; order Phaffomycetales; family Wickerhamomycetaceae; genus Hansenula; species Hansenula queroliae. Next base: position 17,186 of record JAJLXP010000066.1, on the reverse strand, counting down.
GAGAAAATGGTACTCTACATATAGCCAACTAAGAGTCGAATGTATGAAAAAAATATGTATACGTTTATCAAATAACCGTTTCAAACAAACTATTGGACATACCACCGATTTGTGAGATCGAAGGACACATCTCTATTTGTTATCGAAGCCGGATATGTATACAGAACGTTTGGCAAATCATCACTAGCATGCCATATATCCATCACTAATACATAGACTCTTTTGGAGGACGTATTTGGTGAATGGAATCTTGACACAAATTCTGATGATTACATTGGTGTGAAAATAGCTGCTGTTAGTTCTTTCTTGAACACGGTCGAAGAAACGGCTGGACACTCTCCTATAACCGGCGAGCGAGTCTACGCTGCACACTGGATGGTGATTCGTAAGATTGTTGAGAAAAGCTTTGACAAGAAGTGGTCGCTCAAGATTTTTTTGGATCACCAGTGGCCGCCAGTCGTCCCGCGCGAAAAAATGATTATGTCATCAACATCAAGACTTGGTGCTTCATCAAGGTCATCATTCATGAATAGCACTAGCCACAAATCAACAACTCAATACCAATTTACAAGAGATTCATAACTGTAGTGTTCAGAGAAACATCTGGTATAATACATATCGCCCAGAAACTACTACTAACGTCGGTTACCTATTCATTTCTCATAGGTACGCGTTACCACACTAGCTGCTGTTCATATAGATTTATGAACCCCTTACTTGAGATCTACTGGGTCTTGAGTCTTGAGTAATACTACAGAAGTCTTAACAAAAAGAAGTGGGCAGTGGGCATCATTCTCCATTAATACTATGGAAATCACAACTGGTCCACAAAGTATTGTTTACCTAGCTGGACCTAACCAATATGTTTGTATAAGAGAAGTGAGCCTGTATGGTTGAGTCTGGCAACTTTTCACTCTGTCAGTGTTAACTTTAATGGAGCCCTCAACGTATACCTCAAAATATATCTAATGAAGCGGTTTCCAAGTATAAGGGGATCCCAACATTGCATGTCACAACACTTTAAGAAAGATAAGTGAAAGTATACAGCTGTGAAGTCTTTTCCTATATTTATACAGTATATCCGAGCCTTGTGTTGCACAAACACCACTGGTGTATACAAATTCGAATATCATATATCTAACTGTGGACCTAAAATTGTACACCGGATCTCCTAATTCATGTTTATAACACTGTCTAATATGACTGACAGTATCACTGATATTGTCAACATCTCCACTAAACTCTGGTTTAAAGAATGAAAACTAAAGGAGTCCACAACTTCCATGTGCAGTTGAATCCGTTTATTGTAAGTGGTTCCTTACTTTGGAGATACTCGGCGTCTTATGGAGCGTTGTGCTATCTGTATTTAGAAGGAAAACATTTCTGTAGGTTGCTGTCGCTGTGACTAGTTTCAGTCTTGTTAAATCATGAAAACAGGATAACGGATATGATCTCTGATCAGATTAATGGTACTTATCGACTTTTCCCTGTTTTCTACTAGTAGCGCTTAAAGGATTCTACATGGAAAGTAATAAACACAAAATGAAAAGAATGGAAAGACGATGATATTGATGGGCCGCTATTTGGAAGAAAATCTAGAAGACCCAATCACCAACTCAATGTCACTGTATTAATTGCTTGGATCTCATTATAACATGTTTCATTGGGAGAGCTCAATAGTTAATTAGAACCAAGAGGTTTGAAAAATCATTTCGAACGCTAGAGCAGAAACTCATACATATTACCCTCGCCGTCTAAGATGTGATTTGTTGTCAGAAGAAGGTCAACTTACAATGTTATGATTGTCACCTATGAGTGATCAACTTTCACATTTAAGTAACCCGCTAAACACTTCTGCCTCCAGATCTGTCTTTGTGTAACTTACAAAAAGATCACAACATTTGGCGGCTAATATCCATACATCAAAAACAACTTCAAATGGAAAATATGGAATCAATTAATGAGTTTGGTCGAATGTCTTCACGATGCTTCTTGTTTGTTATAGCGTAATTTAGGTAAATTGTTTACTCATTCATGGAAACCCCGGCTCATAGCTATACACGTAGCAAGCCGAGTCAACTGATGTGTATCATCCATTTCATCATAAATAATCTACAGACCTTACTGTTGGGCACATGATTTGTATAAACAACCAATTTAGTCACACAATTTGTACTGTATTGAGATCATTATCAAAATGTATCAATTAACCATCACTTGTGTCTCAATGGCCACTGATCCGTGGTAGCTGGTAGCCAGCTCAAAACATGCTCAAAACAAAACAACGACATCCTGAGATTGAAATTGGAAAATCCATACAACTGCAGCTTTTGAACTGAAAGTCGTTTGAGCACAACAACCCTGAAACATTCTTTTCCTTCCCACACATACAGGGTCAATACACCTTCTCATGTCTATGATCCAGGTTTAGAAAGACACTCATGTACTCCTGTAGCGCGTAATGGACTCTACATGAGACCTAAGTTTAAAATCATTCATATTAATAACAAGTTCGGGAGCATGAATTGACAATTCGGATAGAATAGATCTAGTCAAATAATATCACCAATACATTGTTGCTAAATGAATCACTGGATAGCTTTTTCTTCCAATACGACAACACTCAACTCCGGCAAACGATACTGAAGCTTCAAGAACGTCGATGAAAACCACATCATCAATAATATACAGCATGAAATTGGAAAAGATTCGAAAGATACTGCATTAAGTCATCGCGTTTCGCATATTGAGGACGACTTCAGAAACAAACAGTGACCATATTATGCCTGCTTATATATGCCAATTTCTAATTGTTCGGCGGCTAATCATCAAATTAAATTCACGAGTGGCGGCTAGTGAAATTAGTATTACTTCATTGAGCTTCAAATAGCTCGGCGGCTAAGTCTAAGTCATTAGAGTATATAACTGTTTATTGCATGTGATTTTTGATTTTATCGTAAAGCGAGATCCCAGTACATATTATAAAGTCGGAATGAACAGTTCCAATAGCTCTTTGGCATGCAACGAGAAGTGCTACTACATATAGAGGAAGTAAATGTTATAAGAACCGTGAGCTTCACCAATCCAATTGTGTAGTTGAGTTAGTAGTGTAAGATTCCAATCAAGTCTACAAGACGCTTTAAGGCTTAGAACGAAAGATGTAGAGGTCATTAATTCATATTAACACCGTGGTACATTACCATAGAGATTGATGTATGCAACCAACAGTATAACTTTAGAATGAAAGTTGTATGTATTCTTGGTATGTCAATGTCAAAGTTTGAATCTGTTGATGCCAACTTTTGGACTTCACACCTCAAGCTTAGTTGGACGAGTGAGGAAAATATGGCCTCCAAAAAACCCAATAAATCGTACATTATATTGAGACAAATTCTATGGAAATATGGGAAAATACTTTGGTGCAAAAGCCACTTGATCTCTCGTTATACTTCCATTTATATATCGCTTGTTGTGTCTGTGTAGTTGGACACAAAAACAAAAATTATTGTTTCCAATTACACTCTGTGGCAGACTCGATCAAATCTTTTGTGACACTTGATCTACTGTAGTGCTTTTGAATGACTCAGCAGAAGCAATTTGTCAAGTGATTCAACGCTTTTGCTCTTTGTTTTCGTCAATGTACGTTAGCTTATCCACCAATCGCCCTGTAGATGGCTCTGTTTTTTAACAACGTAATGCTAACAATCTACCAGTATGACGAAAAGCTCCTCACATTAACTAGTTTCGAATTGCAATGAGCTGAAGTTTGATTTATTACATACTTTTAGCGCCTCTTCTAGGTCCATATGAATTAGTGTGTAACTCGCAAGTGTTCTGAACAATTGTGGCCGTGTACCAAAAAATCATCTTAAAATCAAACCCATTTACAAATCAATCTATTCAGCGGCTAATTGAGATCATTCAAGAGCTATGCTCTAAATGGATTACAATCTCTATCTGATACCACTTGAGTTACACTTCGCCCGCTAGCCTTCAAATTTGTAATAGTAGTGGTAAAGGAGACGAAGAATCTTGTAATACTACATTCTGCAATCTCCTGGTTAAAGCTCATCAACGTCGCCTAATACTCGATAGTATTTGTTACTACTAGAGATAAAAACCAAAAGAGATGAAAGACATTCATATTAACACTTTGGATCACAATTGATGAAAATATCGATCTTGTGTCCAAAAGAGTCTGTTACAAAGAATAGACCTTATCGTTCATAGGTACCCAAGTCAAAAACTTGTCAAGTTTGATCAACTTGAGAAGATCATAGGTCGGTACGATTCATCTGTACTATCACTGATATATAGCGATCACAACCTCGCAATTATACTTTCCGCTGCCGCTACTGCGTATTGCGGTTGTGAAAGATGCTAGATGGTTATACATCGCGAGTGATTTGTAGGTATTTATATATGCGTCAAGGTTTCATGCCGCCTTCACATGTTAATCTACAAAGAGCTCAAAATCCAATACTCGAGTTTCTGGCGGCTAATGATCTGAAGTTTGATTACATACAGGCTCTTACTTATAAATTCGACGGCGGCTATTCGTCAGATATACAGGAATTGATCTAATCTTGATAACACTACTGGTGGTCTTTGAATGTATGTAGCGATGATTGTTGAACATTCAGATGATGAGAATCGAGACTATGGCTTGTAGTTGAATATAAAATCCACATTATGTAGTACTAGGTCTTGGTTTACCCCAAAGAGCGAGCCTCCACCATTGGTATTAATATGCATTCACCTTAACAGTCAATCCATGTCTACAGATCCAATAGTAAGAAAGAAGGGTAGGAGGCATTCAAATTAAAACTAAACAACCAACAATCGATGAATCAATACATTGAGTCAATTGTGGGATTGGCAAAAGTTTGTTAATTGAACTGCCGCTGTAATGCTCTGGATTCAATATCATGACAAGCGGGAGATTAAACATGGTCCATTAGACTTGTATCATGAGATCCAGGAAGCTAAGAAGCTACGCGAAGTCATGACCGAAACAATTCAAACAACCATGGTAGACTAACAATTTGGGATTTCACCGCAGGTAAGGTCCATATGGAAAATAGTACTGGAACTTTATAATATTTTAGAGGAATGTCACTGAAATATTTATAAAGTTATTCACTACCGGTGAATTAGCTGATTTCACAAAACCGAACAGTCGGCGGCTAATTAAATATTAAAGTCATAGTAAGCTTAAGCACATGGTCAATGGATGCTGATGTTACATCGCCTTCTCACCTGCTCTGGGATATGTAGTTAGTAATTGGGACTCTGAATACAGTATCTGTGAAGCTCATTATAGAAGGGTTAAATTCAGATTGAGGGTTCAGAGATAAAGTCGTTGTATATAGCTTTTTCAATTCTTTGACAGACTTTCAAAGCTCGTAGTGATGAATAGTGAGCTCTACAAGAAATTTCAAATGGAAGATGTTCATAACAATTTTGATGGAGATCACTAAAAATTTGGGTAGACCAAGAATCATATCACCAACACAAACTTGCTATATGAATTTGTTGATAGCTTCAATTTCAACATGACAACTTTTTATAACAGGACAATTCGAGCACTGAAATATCAAAGAAGCTTCGTTGAACATGGAGCGATATATGTAGTGACGGACGTTAAACTTAGGTATGGAGCTAAAAGGCTTAGACTTGACAAAGGTTTTTCTTCTCTACAAATGAAAGAAACATATCGACTGAGAAGAATGTAGTGGCGATGGGTATTTATATAAGTATTTAGACCAGCTACTCAGCGGCTAATCATCAATTTGGTATTGCATGGCGGCTAGTCGATAAATTAATCATTCATTTATTAGTTCTTAAGCTTATAATAAGTCGAATGAGTGAGCGGCTAAGTTCAGGCTCTGTAAGTTAGCTACAAGGTTAATCCTTAAGACAAATAAATCTGATTAGCATTATGTGCTCCATCGTATACATCCTGTACAGATCAAACAAGATGGTAAGATCCCAGTACATAGATAGTATACTCAATGGACATCATCAATGTTGTTTTGTAGTCTAGCAAGTGTAGCCCTATAGGCTATAGGGAGCAATGGTCACTGAAGACCAATAAACCAAAAAATCTACGAAGAGCTGTACACGAGAGTTTCCAATCAAAACCTGCAACTATCATGATGAGGTGTCCAACATGTCCTCTGTGAAAGTCGTATATTACTGACTGCATGCTACCCAAACGATCTGAGAACGCGAGCTTTTATATAAAGAAAGTGTGTAGAGACACGACACATTTACACATAGAATTTATAGTATAACTAGTCTCTTTCCTTTTGAATGGATTGGATTTGTCAAAGACACGCTTTTGTTAGGTGGGTGATACATAGCATTACGATCACATGCACTACTAACATAGATTTTATTAAATATCATCTTTGTAATTAATTAATAAAGACCAGTATACGTGCATGGTCTCTGAAACAATTTACCAGTGAATGACCTGTCTATCGTGGAGATATCGTGTAACGTATTCCTGATGTCCTTAGACCCAATAGATACAGGATTAATTGTAGCTTTTAGACTTGAAAATGAGTACATCTCAAGTGTAACTAATTCCTTTCTCTGGACTCAGAATCTTGTATACAATACACTGATCTGTGGGCCCCGACTGCATCATATGAATGCAGTTCCATTTTAACAATTACAACTCTTCCCTTTAATACCCTTATTCAAATCAATAACACCATCAACACTCTCATTTCCTTCATTACCAACCTCATTAAACAGCTCATCGGGTAGATCACTAGCAATATTTTTAAACAATTTCGTTATATTTTCACCAGTCTTCGCACTAGTCTCCCAATACGTCAATCCACCATTCTGTTTACACCACTCCAATACTACCGAGTCATCAATAATATTCGAGCTTGGTTTATTCTTCAGATCTGATTTATTCCCCACGATCTTGATCAATAAATTCTCTGGAGCTTGGTATTTCAACTCTTGCACCCATTTGACCATCTTGTCGAAACTCGTTTGCTCCGTTATGTCAAACACTATTATGGCAGCCGTGGCGTTACGGTAATACATTGGTGCAAGGGATTTATAGCGTTCTTGACCTGCGGTATCCCATATTTCAAATTTAACTGTATTGTTGTCGTCTATCGTGATAGTCTTCGTTATGAATGCTGCACCAATTGTGGATTCTCTGTATTCGTCAAATGTATCTTTTACAAATCGTTGGACAATGGAAGATTTCCCCACTGAGGAGTCTCCCAGAAGTACAAGTTTAGCATGTGCTGATCTCTTGGTTGTGTTGTTGCTCATTGTTGTGTTTCTTGGTGATGCTCTGCCTTTTGTTGACTGTTGATGATGTTTAGAGCTCAACAGACTTAAAATCTGTTTTTAAGGGTTCCCGCGAATTCCCATCAAAGGCATTAAAGTGTTTCCAGGTTGGCATCAACATCATTCGCAACAGGTAGCCAGAGCTCTATTGATCGTTCACTACTAATCAGCTCATGCCTGCAACTCCTACACTCAAACAATTTCTTCACCAACAAAAAGTACGATCTTTCTACAGAGAAGTCATGAGAACAATCTATAGTAAGTATCAACCCCCACAATTACAAGATGGCATAGGGTAGGGACTAACAAGCAGAACAACCGAAACCAATGAGACCTGATCTTAGAAGCTACGCAAAGCAAGAGTTTTCGAATGGTAAGAATGCGTCCTTAGTAAGTATATGTATATCATGAATGTCAGGATATCTGTACTCACAATAATCAAGGACGATCAAAAATACCTACTTTCCCTAGGTAAGAAACAGTTCCAAAGCATCCAATCGACTTTAGGGAGCTGACCATACTCTTCCTAATGACTATTTAGACAACTTATGTATTCATCTATTTATTATGCCATTATCCATCTCTTCAATACGTAGACTCACGTATGTATGTGGAGCACTTCTTTGGTGTTTGGGTTTCACGATAAGATAAAGGCATTAGGTAAACAAGCCTAAAGAACAATAGGAACTGTGATCTATATATAGATACCACTTCCTTTGAGTGAACAATAGAGGCTATAATCCATTCAAGATGACTATGAGTAATCCGTACAAGTTCCAGATCAAACTACACCCTTCAGTGGGGTTCAACGAGTTCAGTGAGTTCCTACAATGATCCATATACGTTCCATCTTGCCACTAACACATCAAACTTTTGAAAGAGATTGGCGCTTCATTATACAACACCCTAAACCACCTAGTCCAGAAGGGATACCATACAAGACTGGTATACAGTCAAAGAGACAGTCATAGTGTCCCCATTGTGCTAGAGATCAAAGAACTAGGAGCCAGATTGACGTTCAATGCATCAAATCAGATACTACAATTCATTGAGTTTATCGATTTTAAGATGATTGAGTTTGAATATAATGAGAAGAAAGTCAGGTCATTATCGTTGAAAAACATATATAACAATTCATTTGGTCCTACTTATAATGGTGAGATTTTACAATTGGCTAATACGGAAAATGTCGATGAGCAAGTTTACATATTGTCGTATCCGGGGATTTCTTTCAAGTATGTTATCCCAGGGCATGTTTCTAAATTGGACTTGAAAGATCAGAATTCGATCTTCATTAAGTTGTTGGAAATTGATGTTATAGCTAGTGCTGTGTTGATCCATAAATTCCATAATTGGGATGATGTCTACCGAAAACAAGTTAATTTTAAAGATGATGCCTTCACATTATTGGAGAATGAAGATATTAAAGCTCCCAAGGGGTATAGTGTACCAGGTGAGGATATTGTGATTGATAGGCTGGATATCAATTTGTCGCATGGACTGATTTCAATAAAGTTTCTAAAACATGAGGATGTACATATAAAGGAGTACGTGATGACTTTGAATAAGTCTAATCAACAGGACATTCTTGCAGTTTTAGGACCTCCAGATGAGATATTCCACAAACAAGATTCTCGATTATCAATCCATACCACTGCTTCTTCTACTCAATCAACACATCAACAAGAACACATATTCCACAATTATTTCAAATTTGGCTTCGACTTGTTATATGATATCTCCTCAGCGCCACCAGTGCTGAGGAAAGTGATTATCCATTCCAATTCACCAAGCTCCCTGAACTTCCAAAATCATAATAAATGTCCATGGAGAATGTTAGGTCATGATCATGAACCTAACCTACATACACCATTACCATGGAACAGTTGGACCAGTGACACAAATGTGATCGCTACATCGGAGATGTATTTCAATGAGATACCGAAATCTTTCAAAAAGGGTTCATTATCACCCATAGTGCTAAACAGACTGGAAGCCTTGACCAATATGGATAACTCTATTGAGTTTGTCCGTATAGATGATACTGAGGCTACAAACACAACCAGCACTAGTGGGAACTCCAATACCATGGGCCAATGCTTGATATATCCTTACGAAAACATCATTTGGGAAGTCATTGATAACATTGTTGATTCAATAACGATATACTGAAACTCATTATACATACAACTTTTTATCCCATACTTCATCTTGAATAAAACTAGGCAATACTTTAGATCCAGTTTGTAATAATGGATGCCCCGCCACGATTTTCAAAAATTTTTCTAAACCTTGACGTCTCTTCTCAATAATATCATCATTAAATCTATTCGTAAACACCTTACCTGGTAAATTTGGGATCACCACCCGGGAGTTCTCATTATCCAGTATTGATTTGAATTTCTCAAAATCACTGTATCGACGACGTGTTGAGGTTTGTTGATGACGGAATATAGGTAGGTTTGTCCTACAGATGATTTCATAATCTGTATACATATTTCTTCCATATCCATGGGTTCTTGGGTTTCTCACCTCGATCTCTAGGAAATTCTCAGGTTCACCATATAGCTCGTCAAACGTTTGCTTTTTGAATCCTGGTTTAGCTGTTTGTTTCTTTGGTTTGGATGGAGTATCCTTTGGTTGTTCTGTACCTGATGCAGTTGCTGTGGATGCTGAAGGGTCTGAACTTGTTGCTGTTTCTTGTTTCTGTTGCTTTGAAGCCTTGGAGTCACTGGCATTCAGCTTCTCTGCAATCTCTGTGTCGAATGATCTGAATACACGAGACATTGTTTCGTGGTGTATTGGAATGACTTGACCGTTGCTGGCTCTTTTGATAAGGACTTTGAAATCTATTGTGTCCTTTAAAATGGCAGGAGACCATTTAGCGGTGGAAATGCAGAACGGATTCGCGAGAGTATACACTACGGATATTGGCGCCATTTAGTAAATATTGAATAATTTGATAATATCAAGATATGAAATATAAACTTACAAGAGACTTTGATGCTTTTTTTCTAGCATTTCATGTACTTTTAGGCTGTATAACATGCAAAATTCGAGGTTTTAAAATTTTGAGATCGAGCCAGTGCTATTTATCAGATGAAATTTCGTTTCTGCACTTGGTAAATTCTTTTACACAATTTTTAAATTTGTTTTTTTAATTGCACGCGTACAGGGCTTTGAGAAGAGCATCAGTAGATCCATAAGCACACTCAAATCTATTTCCACCCCAAATATCCGCCATACTTCACTGCAAATCTGGCTTTAATGGATCTCATTTTGATTACATAATCACTAATCTAATCGAACCAAAGTAAATAAGCCAAAATTTGACCTTTCAGAGAGCTTGAAAAGCGAAATGAAAGCTTTGAGTCACTGCTATATACTTACACACTTCTATAAACCACTGTAACCCTCTACCACCCACTCTATTCATCTCTTTAATCACTAATTGTCCCTCTTCAACTTCCCAAAGTGGCAACTTCGCACCAGAAAAAAACACCCAAACGTTGAAAAGAAAAAAAAAACAGAAAAGTCCAAATTCCGACGACCAATGAATTTATCAAGTTTGACACCATTTTACAAACAGTGGAAAGGCACCATCTGATAAGGGAAAGCACACGTACTGGCGACGTCCACAGCATAGACAATTGTACCATAGGCAAGGGTTAACACAGAAAGATTATAAGGTTAACATCCTTTGAAGAACGAAAAAAACGACCACTAACCGAGGACCCTTTTCGGAATATCAATAACGATTAATTACGATCATGAACGAACAATTTAATAGATTTGAAGACCAATACCTGAACCAGGAGCCTGCTATAATTCTGGACCAGTCTACAGGAGCAAGACCGGAATATTACGACGCATACCAACAACAGCAGGTACAAGCTCAGGCTCAAGCTCAGGCTCAACAACAACAACAACAACAGTTACAACAACAAATACCATCACAACAACAGCCTCAAGGCCAAGAACAAATACCACAACAGGCGTCTCCTTCAGATTTGGATGATGGTGAGGAAGCTCTTGACCAAGGAGTCACTGTGGAGAATGGTGAAGAGGGTGTTGAAGGTGAAGATTTGATGGGTGAAAGCAGTGTTTTCAGTAATGTTGGTCAAGGTTTGACAGGTCAATATCGGAACATGATGATGGAATACTGGCAAGAAACCATTAATAACATTGAACATGAGGAACACGATTTCAAAAACCATCAATTACCGCTTGCACGTATCAAGAAAGTCATGAAGACTGATGAAGAAGTGCGTATGATTAGTGCTGAGGCTCCTATTCTTTTCGCTAAAGGTTGTGATATCTTTATCACAGAATTAACAATGAGAGCATGGATCCATGCCGAGGAGAACAAGAGACGTACTTTACAAAGAAGTGATATTGCCGCTGCCTTGCAGAAGAGTGATATGTTTGATTTCCTCATTGATATTGTCCCAAGAGAAGAAGCCAGCCAATCTATAAATAATACCGGTGGCTCTTCTAGTGCAAAGAAGAGTCAATCAAGACAGAACAGCACGAGTACTAATAACATGGGGTTCATTGATTCTAATACGACTGGGAATTCTAGTGCTAATGGTGGTTCAAGCGCAGCGAATACGAGTAATGTTACTGCCACGGGGACTGAATTTCAACAACAATATTTACAACAACAGTTATTACAACAACAGTATTTGAACCAAAAGCAACAACAGCAACAGCAACAACAGGTTAGTCAAGGTGGTGCTGTTCAGCAAGATCAACAGGTCCAAGGTGGTCCACAGAATGGTAATAATGGGAGATATCCATACAGTGATATGAATAACGTTTACGATAATAGATATTAGTTTCATGCTCTTTTTGATTTCAGTTCTTTTTCACTTCTTTTTTGTATATATCAATGTATTCTACAACGTTTTAAAACTAATCAATCAAAAAATCATGTATTACAATTTCACTTTCTCTCTGCAAAGAAGAAGTTTATGGCAAATAATTCGAGCCCATACTTCCCAGCCCACTCATCCACACCAACACCAGGTCTCCCAGTACCCCAGTTAGGACGTCCTTCTGGAGGTGTCAAGCTTTTCAAACCTTGAGGTTGTCTATACAAGAGGAAAACGTATCTATGCTTCCCTGTGCCCTCTGGTGGTCCTGGGCCTTCATATGGTAAGATCTCTTCACTCTTATCGCCCAAGTCCAATTCAGTGGAGATGAACTCACCATCTTTCGAACCTTGTTGGTGTTGAGTCGCTGCCAATGTGATGTTTGTTGTGATGAAATGAGCATATTCTGACCATTTCTTATCAGTGCGAGATGGTGCATCCGGGTCTGTAAGCACTAGTGTAAATAGGTCCGAATCCTTGATTTGAGGAGAGTCTTCCACTGAATTCAATGTGAATTGGATCTTTGGCTTATGCTGGGTCTTGTCCACGGCCAATGTGTTACCCATGGCGACTTCATTGGATTCACCATACGAGATGGACAATAACCCACGAGGTTTGTCAAATTTAGATACGACATCAGGGATGATCTGATTCTTGATGAGGGATTCTGTGAGTGAGGAGGAGATTGTGATCAATGGCATCTTCGTTATGTGGAATGGTAACTGTTTATGTCTGAATAGTGGTAAACAAGTTCGTAATGGGGGTTTGAACATTTGATTAGAAAGAAGAAGCAATTGAGGTGTGGAATTTGTCTATAAAGGGGGTTATATACGTTTGTATTTATAGGCGATTCGGGAAAATATAAACGATTGCTAAAAAACCGTAGAGATTATTAGTGCTGAGATCACATGGTGACAAAGAGAAGAACCAGTGGAATAGGATCAATTTCAATGGTTATATATGTGTCAGTAGTAGAGTTATATAGTGGAAAGCTGAATGAATGTATAGACTAGCTCAATTGTGTCATTGTCGTTGTTTTAGGGCCAATTTACCCATCAAAGTACGCCTGTTTTAATTTACCCCGGACATAATTGCGATAGGACGTGAATCAAAGCGAGATCAGGAAGACTGTGGTGGGCAATTGGAAGGCAGCAGCTGCTACGGGAATGTATATGTAATGTGATCAATGAAGAGACGTCAAACATTTGATTGGTTATCATCGATCTCTTGAGTCTCCTGTCTCTCGCTACTCCTACTTTGAGTTATTGCAACAAATATAAGTTACAAGAGAGTTTGGACTTAAGAGCAGAAGACATGGTAATAGCCGGGTATAGATCTGAATATCAATCCTTCAGTGATTGGGTACGATATAATTGAGTCATATATGGACAGATCTCGACAACAAGTTGGTAGACTATGCTAGCTGTGTCATAGGTCTTTAACGTATACATTTGTTAGTGCCGAGATATACACTACATTTCATCTTTTGTGTGCTACTCTTGTGTAAACTTCAGCACTATGTAAATATTTGCAGAACTAATTCGCGAAGACGGTGATGGAAAAGTTCAACAGGCTCTCAGCGTAATTAACTACTACAGCGCTAAACAACAAAGTGAACAAGATACAACAGCAATTCAACAGTAACAAGACCCACTTTGAAGGCCTATAGATGAGTCAACTGGAACAACTCAACCAGGCGAGAAGCCATGTCGAACAAAACCCAGAGGCGTTCAGTCAGGTCGCGCAGTTCATAGCACAAATCGCTGCCAATAGTCAAGATTTATCAACACAACAATGGTGTACGACTTTCTTTTGCGAATTCACTTCACCCTTTTGTAAACAGATAAATTTTGCGCAGAAGCAAGAGATCTCCTCGGACTTGATACCCGTGTTACGACAATTGGCACAGGTGAAAGATGTCATTATCTTCAAAAACATCATCTTAACAATGACAAACTTGTATGAAGCGGTTTTCGATCTTGTCGCTAAGACTTCGAACAAGTACCTATGGGAAGAATTCACCCAATTGAAAAACTTCATAGTTATCCAATGGCAATCGACTTATCCATTAACACCAACAAATGACAAGGAAATCGATGACACAAGATCAATTGGTGTTAAATTGGCAATTACAAAATTCATTTCGAAAATCATCATTGTACAGACAGTTGCACCTCCTACTCAAGGTTCAACAGCTGCTAAGGATCCAAGAAAGAAAAACAACAGTGCAGCTAGTAATAAAAATAGTAATGAAATTTGTATATCTAACATCACTGATAACCATTCAGTCATATCAAAGAATACGTTAGACGCAGAGGCTAAGGGGTTATTAGACTTATTGATTAACTACCTAAACGACCAACAATACTTGATTCCTCAAAGATTCATATCAATTTTGAACGCATTGATCATACTAATACAGAAAAGATATCACATCCTACAGAACAAGATCTTACAAGCCATCCTGAATTTTAAGCTAGAACAGAAACTTCAACTACCTAATGATTCCAATTTGAAATTCAAATTATCCAAGAGATATGTCCTGCGTTATATAAAGAACACATTGAACTTCTGTGCCAAATCAAACATTATCGTCCCATCGAATCCATTGTCTAATAAGGCACAAAAATGGGTTACACAAATCGATACAGGGATGAATGAACAGAAAAGAAAAGGTATACTCTCAGACTTGAATGAAGATCAACCAATGAGGAAAAAAGTGAAATTCGAACAACCTGAACAACAATCCGTGCCACAACAGCAGCAACAATTCGATCCATTGTCAATGGTTAGTCAGGATAACTCTTACGCCTCTTTATATAGACTCATTGACCCTAGTAATGACTTGTCAAAATTTGATGTGTCTCAACTATCACCTCAAGTGTTGACATCCCTTGCACTAAAGACATTACTAGCCACTGATACACAGAAATTGATCAGTGCTTTAAGTATAGTCTCTGCTAGATATGCTGATTTGATCAATAAGGCACCAAAATTGGAGAGTGCTACCACCACAGCCACTACTGTTGGGTCTGCTGGTTCCACGGAGACGACGAATGAAACCATTGATGATAATGAAAAGGATGATGCTGATAACAATCAGATCTTGAATCAAATTGAACAAGAGGACTCGAATTTGGAAACAACTTATATCTTGCCAGCTCCAACACAATTGACACTGCAGGATAAAAAAGCTCATATCAAGCTAATCGTGGAGAATTTCTTTGCCATGTCAAATTATAAAGTCGATGATAAGACTCCACAATCTCAAGAACCTATTGATAATGCATTGAAAATCAACAAAATCGCCATCTCGAAATGGTCGAAAAATTCTTGGTTAGTGCTCTTGACAAGATTAGCCACTCGTGGGTTATCATCACCTACTACATCCTCTGAAGAACAAGACAAGGAAAAAGAGACATTAGGTGACATTGTTCGTGAATCACTATTCCAATATTTCTTGGAAAACATTCATGAAAGAATCGATATTATCATTGAATGGCTAAACGAGGAATGGTTCTCCGAATTCAACTCCAACATTGATGACGAAACTAAATCATCAACAGATGACAAGATCCCAACTTATCTAAAATGGACAGAAAGAACACTAGACCACATAATCCCGTTCTTGGATAAATCCGACAGAAAATTATTCATCAGATTATTATCCGACTTACCATACCTAAACTCCCAATTGGTCCTCAAATTGAAATCACTATGTACAGACCCTGAGAGATCCTCATTGGGGTTCCAATCTTTACAATTCTTGATCATGTTCAAACCACCAGTGAAACAAGGCTGTATTGACATTTTGAAATCATTGTACGAAGGGGATGATGATTTGAAAGATCAAGCAGGGGCATTGTTGAAGAAGTATGCTCCTGAGTTGTTGGAGGAGTTGGAAAAGAAGCAGAAGGAGAATGAGGATGTGAAAGAGAAGGAGAAGAAGGTGGAGGAGGTGGTCGTTGATGCCTAAAATGAGGTTGTATACTGTAAAGTCAACTCCAATTAGAATGGCAAAAAATGGTCTGCTGGAAGTATACCTAGGAGAATTTGTGTTCAAACAGCGACACTCGAAATATTACTACACTTCACAGTCATTTCTTTCATGTAGATAGATAATCGCTAAGGTTCTGTAATAACGCCAATTTCGCTTTCTTTAAAGATACAGACAGTACGTAGAGAATATCACCTCGTGGAAAGGGATGCGATCTCAAGTACTAGAACAGGTTTGGTTAAACGAAATAATTTACGTAAACTTGCCCCACCATAAACGATAAATGCACCTCCTACGTAAGAGATAGATGTCCCCTCATGTCTCATCATGTCCAATATTAATGCATAAACCATGTACCATCTTCACGTTCCAGTGATTTATTTGGCATTATTAACGCACTACAAGGATCAAACGGCGGTCTTAGATGTTCCTTGAAATTCGATTATGTACTCAATTCTCCTATAAAAAAAGACCGGAAGACCTTTGAATTAGTTATTTGATATAGTTCAATATAATAATATAATACAACGAAAGATCATTATTACCTCC
This sequence comes from Hansenula queroliae, assembly GCA_030674255.1. Taxonomy (NCBI): domain Eukaryota; kingdom Fungi; phylum Ascomycota; class Saccharomycetes; order Phaffomycetales; family Wickerhamomycetaceae; genus Hansenula; species Hansenula queroliae. The sequence continues at coordinate 443 of JAJLXP010000066.1, read as the reverse complement.
TGCCAGTGCTTGTTGTTAAACAACTGACACTTTGATAACAGTGCCATCAGCAAGTAGACACTAAGAATAACGGGGCACCGACAAGTGAATAAGTTAAACAGTAATTATGGATTGATCAGCCCCATATCTGTCATCAGCACAACATCGTACTCTAATTGAAGAGCGGGTAGTGAAATTAAAAATTCGGCGTTAATCGGCTTTATTTCCCGATTAGGATAGCGCGTTCGCGAAAATTTCGCGAATTTTAGTGGCACGTCAAGGATGGCAGAGGGATTCTTAACTATGGGGCTTCGATGGGTCCATGGGTCGATGATCGGATTTTTGGAATGGAGGAATCTGAGGGAGCTATGGTGCTAGGTACCGGGATGCGAGTTGGAGAACACGATTGGTATACTTTTGGTTGCTGTAGCATGTTTGTGTCGGTAGTAATCGTCGTTGCTGTG